>JAPYZI010005124.1:0-22250 GCA_030523105.1 Ophioninae sp. A BG-2022a
AATCGATGGTCCAACTTTGAAATTCTGCCAAAAATCGAAAAATCATCGGATATCAATGATTAAAAAAGCAATTTGAAGAGAAAATCATAACGAAGAGATCGAGCACAGAGTGGAGCGCCGAATCTTAAAGAAAAAAAAGTTATCGATGATTGAGTGAAAAAACTTGTATTGCCCAATAATCCAAACAAATTTTTTGATTTTTAATATTTTTTTTACTGACCCATTTCGATGTAATTTTATCTCCTGAGAACGAATCTACCATTCATTTTCTCCAAAACCTAAAATTCCCGTGAAAAAATTGTTAAAAACTTCTAAAATCACGATTCCTTTTGCCGTGTGCAGTGTTTTCGACGAAAATTCGTTGATATTAATGAAAGTGAATCGAGGAATTAAAAGGGACTATCTTTTGGTGAGGATCGAAGAATCGGGGGTGCTCGGACGTGCGAAAAGTTGGCTTATCGTGGCCTCGCCCCATTCTCCTTTCTCCTATAATTTCGGTTTAAGCTTCAACGCAATGTGTTATTTTGCCGGTGCGGTTAAGCAAACGGGGATAGAGAGTCGAGGGGTTCGCCCCAAATTACACAATGGTCGGATTACTCGGTGCGATACACGGTCTAATTAGTGTATACGCGCTTATCGATAATTCGATAACTACGAGTTCGCGCTTTCTCCAGAATGTATAGTCTCCTGTACGAATGTAATAATTACCGTTGGCATTTATACGCTTGACGGATTCGTTGACAGGGACTCGACGAATCAAGTTCGACTATCCCTCGAGCTAATTTACGAATCGATTGAGAGTACTTATCCTGACCACGTTCGATTGACTTTCGTTAGATTTCTAGTTTTATTTTACGACCAATTCATCATTTATGTTTTACCAAATAATGGATTATTTGGGTTTGTTTGGGTTTGTTTGGGTTACGATACTCGATGCACTTGTCGTAGTTGCACTTTCATGATTTGTTATCTGATTGAAACAATATTTTATTACCAATGATATATATGTATATATATATATGTATAATTTTTAATGAGTTATTACATTATTTAAATTATTTTAATAAAATACATAAAGAAACCCAAACAATGATTTAGCAAAAATTACATACATATATACATATATGTGTATATATATTAATTTAAAAATAATTAAAAAAAGAAAACTAAAGAATAAAATAAATAAAATATAAAATGTAATAGAAATTACGAAAATATATTACACAGATATATGTATATATAATTTTAAATAAATTATTAAATTATGAAAATTATTATAATAAAATGAGTAAATAAACGCAAACAATAATTTTGTAAAAATGATAAATATATATATATATATATATATATACATATATGAATTTAAAAATAATTTAAAAAATTAACAAATTAATGAAATAAATTACAAATATATATAAATATATATATATATATATATATATATATATATATTAATTCGATTTGATTTACGTTTATAAATATATTAAATCAGTAACGCTTTTTAAAAAAGATTTTTCATAAAGTACATGAAAAAAAGGAAAAGAAAAGTAGAATTGTTAATGAGCCCAGTATCAGCGATTATTCGAAGGCGTTATCACAAATAACATTCCACGGTCGGTGGTTCGTATCACGGAATGAAAACACGTATACGCAAAACCTCCCTTCGCCCCTATTTTCCGAGTGTATTTCTGTAATGGGCCCTCAATTCCAGCAAGATCGAATTTCGAGGCCGAGTGTGGCGGAAGTTACGAAACTCACCGACGAGGTTGACTATATCGGGGCGTCGTTACGCTCGGAAGATTTTTATGTCTCACGCTATCGGATCTTTACAGCGAATATCGTTCACCCCTTAAACCCATTGTCCTATACCACCGCAGAGCGAAACGACTGTCAATTTAATTCGGCACACTTCCAGACCACCAGCCTCGTTCGCGCTTTCTCCCCTTCCGAAAATTCGATGACGACGATTTATTTCGGTTTTTTATTAAAAAAATTTTTTTTTTACTCTTTTGATTTTTTTTTATGCAGTTTGGACGAAGGGTTCTTCCCTTTGCCCTTTTATTGACACTTTAAATTTATCCTCGTTGTTTCACTAGTTACTAGCCTTTTGAAAAAATTAAAAAAATTGATAATTAAGAATAAATAAACAATTTTTAAAGTGACAATTAAAGGGCACAGGGTTCTTCCCTTTGCCCTCTTATTGACACTTTAAATTTATCCTCGTTGTTTCACTAGTTACTAGCCTTTTGAAAAAATTAAAAAATTGATCATTAAGAATAAATAAACAATTTTTGAAGTGACAAGTAAAGGGCACAGGGTTCTTTCCTGTGCCCTCTTATTGTCATTTTCAATTTATCCTCGTTGTTTCAATAGGTACTAGACCTATAAAAAAATTAATTTATTTAAAAATGAAGAAAAAATTAAAAATAACTAATAAAGCAAAAAACAAACTGGCACAGCGACCCTCGCGACACGAATTATTATTAGCTAAGTTTATCCAGAAGCGGTTACGCAATAACCGTTTCGTAATCCAATATCCCAGGATGGATGCTCTGAAATGGGGCCTTCGATACGATAATCCGTTCGATAATTCGAGTAGAGTTATTGAATTTTAACGGATTCGGGAGCTCTTCTAATTCGACAGCAGCACTTTTACTTATTTCCTCCTCCTTTTTCTCTTTCCCTCTTTCTTTGTTTTTTTTTTATTATTATGAATATTGTTTTAATTATTGTTATTATCATCGTTATCATTATCACTACTATTATCATTCTTATTATTTTATCATAATGTTTTTTAATATTTATATTGCTTTATCAGATCGACAAATTTTATAAATGTTATTATGCCCAGTAAAAAAAAAACCTTGAGCAATTAGGGAAAAACAAAAAATATATCAAAATAAAATATAACAATTCAACGAAATAATAACTGAATAATAATATAAGAAAAAAATACCAAAAAACGTAATGTAAATAAAAAAGAGAGAGATTTATTGATTGATTGATAGAATTTATTATGCCCTAGCGGACTTTCGAGCAAATAGACATGTACATAATTCACAACATTAATAAAATAAAATAAAATAAGAAAATGAGAATAAAATAAGAATAAACCAAATTTAAACCAGAGCTTAAGAGCATACGATAATGAAAAATTAAGATGAAACGAGTAATAAAAAAATAATAATAACAATTATTATTATTATAACAATAATGATAATAATTATAATAATAACAAGAATGATAATAATTATTATAATAATAACAATAATGATAATAATTATTATAATAATGTTAATAATGATAATAAAAATAAGAGAGAGAGAGAGAGAGAGAGATCGGAATGCCAACGGAGTAGCATAGAAGTTTCCGGACTGGAGAAAGACCGGACTCGGCAGTAGCGCAAACGGGATTGGATCGGACGCAAGACCGCGAGAGAAAATTAAGTAGTTATGGCGCATATGAAGAGAGGCGGGCAGACACTGAGAAGTATAAGTGGATAGGTCCGCGTCAAACATCCACAAATTACAACGAGCGCATCCCCTGGCGCTTATAAGCGAGCAGGTGACGGGGACGATTTCGTTGGGGATGGAAAGGCGCGTCGGGGTGCGGTGAACTGGATCAGAATTTTCCATTAGAAGAAGCCCCGAGCTCTCGCAAGCGTGCTTGAGAAATACGACCGATAAGCAGCGGCGAAACGAACTTCCCGTGGTAATCGGACTACCCGGCGGTTTTCGCTTCGAAGTTTCTTTCCGCGGACTCCGTAGCTCGAAAATGTTTTTTTTTTTTTATTTTTTTTTCGGTTGAAATCGCCAGGAAAGAAAAAAAGGAAGAATCGCGTCGTCAGAGCTCGCTGGCATTCGGTCCTCGTATTTTCAGTCAGTCTCGTTTATTCGCGAGCTTAACTTTCGACATTATTCCCAACCTCGAGTGTCATCCCGAAGAAACATTATTTTTTAATACTTTTTTGTTTTTGTTGTTTTTGTTCTTTTTTTGTTTTTTTTCAGCAAATTTGTCGTCAAGGATACTTCGTCGCGGATTCTTTTTTTTTTTTTCATTTGACGTAGTACTAGCGGATTTACTAGTCAACAGTATCGAAAACTATTAATATTTCCGGTCGAAAGATCGATCTCCATGTATTTTCCAAATACCGTGGGTTAAATGCATCGATTTAATAAATTAATTAGAGTCGTATTTCCGTATGCTGAATTTTCCCGGACATAATTTTGAACAGCTATATTACAGTATACAAAAAAAAAATAATTTTGTTTCCCGAAGTCACAGGCAATGACACGAAGCTTTTTTCTTCTCTCATGAATTTTGCCTGTACGAGGATGAAGATTTATGATTTCCCTTTCCCCGATACGCCAACTTATTTTTCGTTTCTTTTTCTTTTATTATTATTTTTGTTTGTTTCACGAGCGTGTCGTGTAAACGAGGCGGACGAACAATGTACACACTATCACGGCGAAGTATCTTGTACAGCTTCGCGTGGACGAAAAATCAGAACGTGGGTAGCACTGGCACAGTTTATATCCTCCGGTGACATTTATATCCGAGGCTTTTTCCCGGCAAAAAATCAATGACGAGAACGGCCTACGACATCGAGCTTTACTCTTTTTTTCTTCCTTCCGTTTCGCCAACCAAAATTTACATCACGGTGAAAGATTTTTCACGTAAGTATTTTTTCGAGGTTTTTTTCGGACGATAGAGGGGTACTGCGACCATAGTTTGAGGAGGGCCGAGGCTTTTTATACGAAGCATCTCGGTGGAAGGATTCCACTACCGACTGGTTAAAAAATCTAGCCTCTGACAGTCCCCGAGAATGAAGCACAGCCGTACACGCTTTTGTCAAACGCTAATGCTGCTTTCCAATAAATTTTGCTGAATGGAATCTTTTCTCTGACGTTTGAAGAATTGGATGAGCAGCTCAAGGCTGACGAGTAACCGCAATCCGAGGGTTTTGCATGTCACCTAGAAAACATGAAAAGTAGAATGCCATTAGAGCTGAACGAGAACACTATTGGAAAGCCAATCACCGTTTATTCGCTGGCAAGTCACGGAAAAAGGATTCTTACAGCGTATTATAAGTGGGCTGTAAAATGAACGTATTTCGACAACCCTAAACGCAGAAAGTTACGAGCCAAACGAAGCCAAACCATCAACATCTTCGCTAAAGTGGAATATCCATACTCGGAATATCATACCGTGTATTCACCAGCGTAGGAAGGGTTCGCCACTTTACGACCTCTCGAAACCCGAAGGAACGATAACTGTCATTGCCAATGGAGCGTTTTAACTGTCATCGCAGGTGGAACGCTCCAACAGCAATTCAATTTCAAAGAAGGCCGTCAGTAGCGTTCCATCGTTCAAAGTTGATTTTTCCACTCATCCAACCCTCGGGCTTCACATTGAATCGCCGTTAAAAAAAAGCGATAATGGAACTGGAAGGGCCTCCCTCGCTGATCCCATTCTCCGAATCTTGCCCCAAGTGATAATCACTTCTACAGTCGATCCATCATTTCTTACAAGATACACACTTTTCCAATTACGTGGACGAAGCTTTTTACATCAGGGGTGAAAAAAAAGTAATAAGATCCGAATGGAAACCATTTGATTAATATTATTATCAAGTTTTTGAATATTAAATATTTGAAAAATGATAAACGCTTTTTCATCCAAAATGGCGCCCTTATTGTGTGTATACTTAATGTGTATACTTAATGTTTAAGTTGATTCAAAATTGAAGATTTAAATTTAAATTAAATTAAATTTAAATTATTTAAATTAAATTAGAAATGCAATAAAAAATGCAATTAAAATTCAATACAAAAAAATAAAAAGGCAATTACAAAAATTCAAATTAATGAAATTCAATTGAAATTAAAGATTACAAATTGAACGTTTTCACACAGTGAAAAAAATGTCATCACTCCTGTTTTTCCCCGTTTATTTACTGGTCATCGAATCACTTTTTTCCCTCACTGAAGACACATACGAGCGACGTTGATTTTTTTCGAAATTTCACTTCTCATCTTCCTTGACCCTGTAGCTCCCTTTAATTATCGATTGTCGCGTATTTCATTGAGCTTTTATTCTCTTGGTCCCGATGCTGCTCGTATTTACCGTCCTCAGTGGCATTCTTTCGAGTACGGCTCTCGGCGCTTGTTCGAGAGGTGCATTTTCTCAAATCCTTTCTCTCGTAGCGAAACTGGCGATTTTTCTTCGAATCGGCACGGTCGAGATCCCGAGGGTAAATGGTCCGAAAGGCTTCGAGCTCGTATATCGACTGCACGTTGTATACTTGAGCACGCGTACATACTCTCATTCACGAGCACTCGCTGAAACAGAGATTCGTCGAAATTCGACTTCGGTAATTAGTCTTATCAGCCGTTTGTTTTTAATTAAAAATTAATTGCTCGTGCAGCGCGATAAATCGGTTGCGAAGCTCACATAGGTTCGTATTCCGTCCAAGTAACGAACAACCGACCTAGTTTTAGGGGTTAAGTGATCATACGTGAGGTTGTGAAGTTTCGCGAAACGATACGTACACACGCTGATAACGGGATGCTCCGATAAGTGAGATCCAAAAACTAATGGAAATGCATCGTATAAAATTACCTATATAAAAAAAATTCCTAATAAATAATTGCCATAGCTTCGAACTAAAAAGTTATTTCATCGTGCACGCTCTTGCCCGACACTTTTTGTAACCACTTTTCGATTTTGTCGGGCAAGAGCGTGTACGCTGGAATTCGAACACTATTTAAGAGACCGGACTGAACAACAGATAGGCTTATACTAGATAACATAACCCATGATGCTGCGTCTTTATGAGTTATTTGGTCGGTGAAAAGTCGATGTTTAGTAGAACCCGCAGAAACTCAGGTTGGTATTAATACAAACCATCTAGATTTACCCTTGTGCCATGATTTTTCGACCCACCTACTATATATACATAACTACACACGTGCTCGTTGGGCATAGTATGTGAGCCGTTGATAAAGAGTAGTTAATGCCGGGTGAAAACGTATCGCGGCTGTAGCACACTCCTAGTCGGGAGAATGCCCAGTAAAGAAAAAGGTAAAAAGATAATAAAAGATAGCGAGAGAACGAGAGAGAGGTAGAGAGACAGAGTAAAAGAAAGGTTCGCAGAGTGGATTAGAAGTCGTGTGGTACATCGAAATTACGGGCATCGAACGCGGTTAATGCGCCTATAAAACAAAGATAAAAGAGGGTATTTCCTTTTATCGTAGGGTTTCGAAGGGAATGCAACCGCAAAGTGTTATATACACAGACCTATTTTTCGGTGTCGTTTACAAAGAGGACTAGACACAGTCGAACGATGACTCCAAGAGTAAAACCTAACCCCAAAGCCCGACGAATTTCTCGTTGGAAACTTTTGGTGTAGTTGATGACGGGTGAATCCGGAACACGCCCGTATCTATTTACCACCGAGGGAATAACGAGTTTCATCCAAGGTGGAAGGTGAAACACTTAATGGCGGCTTGAACGCGAAATGGCGGGTGGACAGTGGTATACGGTACGGTAGTACGAAAGTTTCACGACGGCCTAGGTGCGAACTGTAGCGTTGCGGAGCCTTAATGGTGGCTTAGGTGGAAACTATAGCGGTCCGGACGCTTAATGGTGTCCCGAACACGTAATGGCGGCTTGCGGATGCATAAAATGGCTTTCAGGTTTGCGAAAATAGTGGAAGACCGTAGATATCTCTGGCAAACATATTTCACGAAACAAAGCATTCTCGGATTCACCAAAAGTCAACCGGTTTATCTTTTGGACGTAGATAAACCCCATTAAGCTTTAACCTCAAAGTTTTCGACAATCCTTGCGTTCATCCTTGTGAAAAAAAAGGAGCCAACCGCGAAACGCCCCAACATCGAATTAGTGGTATATACTGGTTATAACGGTAAGCGAGTAGAACTATTACGCATCGTACAGACAATCCGAGTTGATTTAACGAGCATGTCGGGTTCACGAGCTAATTCGGTTGAGCATCACGCTCGCGGGAAGGTTTCGTAATGGGATTCTCGTCAGCCAGGTGTTCGTTACAGAGCAGAGTGCGCGGAGCAAGACTGAGAGGATGGTTAGTCGGTACGGACTTTTTACAAGCGCGCAGAGTCATCCTGATGACCGGCGTATGTGTGTGTGTGTGTGTGGATGTGGGGAAATTTCGCGTGCGAGTACAACCGCAGAAGTGTGATTCTCTGTATGGTCTTCTCGAATTGGAGAACCTCGTCAACGTTGACGAGAACTCTTGCCCCCCTCTTTCTTTCTCTTTCTATTTTTACTTGATCTCTGTGTAGGTGTATTATTATTATTATTTTTATTTTTATTTAGCATCCTTATTTGTGTGCTCTTTGGCTAGTTTACTTTATTGGCTCCTTTTTTATCGTTTACGTATTTTATAATCATTTTTATTTTCTTCTACGCTTATTTATTTATATTTGGATTTTTATCATTTCTATTTTTGTTATTTTTCTGTAAATTACACTCTTCTTTAGGCCGAACGTTTTTACTGGAATATAATTAATTCTTTCATCAACGTCATCTCTCCCTCTCTGTTTTTAAGACGATTTATTTTTCTTCCCTTTTTTCTTTTCTTTTCCTTGATTATTATTTTATTATTTTTTCACCGTTAATTTATTATGGTTTTCGGATTATTTCCTATTGTTCTGTTTTTTAGCTCTCTATTTTTTGAATAGTTAAAAAAGATAAAAAATTTGTCAAAATCGGTAGATTTCGCGTTTGTCAAGGTTTCACTCTCTACGGACGGTTGTAAACTCGAACATCGTGTACTTGAACAAGGGGAAAAATGGAGCCCCGGGGTGGCGAGCACGAACGGAAGCGAGAAATAGACCTTTCTGTCCCCGCTGAAGAATTGTCGTTGTGCGGTCAACCTCAGTTGGAAAGCTTTTTCTCTTTATAGGACACGATACCGAGAGGGCAATACCAAAGAAGAGAACAAGCCCGGATCAGTTACAAACCCGCGTGTTTCTCTTCTTCCTTTGATGCTTTTCACTGCAGCTAGTTCATGGGGCAACTGATTTTAATCTTTTGTGCGCTTCGTCCATTCTTTCTTTCTTTCTTTCTCTCTCTCTCTCTCTCTCTCTGATTTATTGTTATATTAACTACAATTATTATTATTGTTATCATTATTATTACTATTATTTTATATTATTGTTCTTATTTTATTATTATTATTATTATTTTAATTTTGTTTTTTTTCACTGGTTGTGGCATTTTTGTATTATATTTTTTTAATTTTTCGTTCTTTGTTTTGTATTACTATTCTTTATACTTTGCTTTATAGCGTGCTAAGGCACAACAAATAGATATCTATCTCTCTCTTTTAATTTAATTTAATTTAATTAATTTTTTTTAATGTACTTTATCGTACGTGATTTATTTAATCTTTCATCTTAGTTTCAACCCAAACAAACCCAAACAAGAAAAAAACTTCGCACTGTCTTCGTTTTATTGTTATTTATTGTTTTATTTTTAACTAATATTTTATTGTATTATTTATATTATTTTTTATTATCTATCATCGGTTTATCATTGCGTTGTATCGAAACTGTATTCGACTGGGTATTTTTTTTAGATTTATAGAACTTACTATTTTTGTCCATTTTATATGTCACGTTTGTCCAATTGGTGAAAACAAAGGGATAGGGAAAGAGACAGTGAGAAACAAAGACGTATAAACAAAGGAGAATAAAGGAAAAGTGTGATAGGGAGGAAAGGCGAGAGGAGATAGGAGAACCGAGAGAAAAACATCTCTCGATGTATTCGCAAGAGTAGCAACAAAACGTTTCCGACCTACAATCATTTGTCGATAGAGCTACGGCTAATATCCCATGTCATCCTCGGACTCGTTATCCACAACCTTTTTTCCATGCGTTTTTTACCCCGAGGCTGGAATTACATACACCCCACGTGTCACTAAGAAGTAACTCTTATGAATAAAAAAATGTATGAAAACAAAAATTCAATCGCAATGTCGAGCAGGAATGGGGGTCAAACTACCCTCGTTTGTATCTGACGTTACGGTGATTGAAGGGAAAATCGAATTCTTTTGCTTCACAGCCAATAACCTGGTTTTTTTTACATACATCGATGATTCGAAGATTCGATTGAAAAGCCGCGCATCACGTAGAATTGATAGACGTTCGTTTGGATTTGGTTTTGTTTTGGGTTTGGAATTTTTTTGAGTTCAGGATTTTTTTGGGTTTGGATTTGTTTTGGGTTTTGGTTTATTTTGGATTCGGGATTTTTTTGGGTTTGCGATTTGTTTTGGGTTTCGGTTTGTTTTGGATTCAGGATGTTTTTGGGTTTGGGTTTGTTTTGGGTTTGGATTTACTTTGGGTTTGGGATTTTTTTTTATTTGGGTTTGAGATTTTTTTGGTTTTGGGTTGATTTTGGCGTTTGTTTCGGTTTGGGATTTTTTTTGGTTTGGGTTTACTTTGGGTTTGGACTTGTTTGTGTTTGGATTTGTGTTAGGTTTGGGATGTTTTTGGGTTCGGGTTTATTTTGGGTTTCGGTGTAATTTGAGTCTCGGTTTAATTTGGGTTTCGGTTTAATTTGGGTTTCGGTTTAATTTGGGTTTCGGTTTAATTTGGGTTTCGGTTTGAGTTTCGATTGGGTTTGTGTTTGGGTTTGTTTCTTTAATGTTTCGTCCTTGAAAAATCAGGAAAAATATCGACCATCCCTCTCGCAATTACGCGTCCTTCTCTGGTACATCTTCTGCATATCCTTAATTGAAGTTTCGAGTATGGCGCATGCATGTACCGAGGGAATCAAGAACTCCATCTTTTGCATCACACGCGATCGACCCGATCTCTCTCTTTCCCTGAGCTAGCACCCTCCTTCAACCACCACCTTCAACCCCCCTCCGCTCCTCTGTACTTCCGCCACCTTTACCTTTCTCATAGTAGCTCAACTGCAAGAAACCGTTCCGACGAGCGGTCAAATCGATTTTCCCCAGCACTCGGTGCATGAGTGAGAAACTACGTTTTGCTTATCGCTGCCACGAAGCAACGGCGAACGATCAATACCGTTATGTCAGTTTTCCAACGAAATAAGAAGGAACCGATTTTTTTTTTTTTTTTTTTTTTTTTTTTTTTTTTTTTTTTTTTTTTTTTTTTTTTTTTTTTTTTTTTTTTTGTTTCCTTTTCCTACCATTTTCCAAAAAAATTTCAGTTTTCAGTTTCCCTGTGCCCTCTTCATCCGACGATCGAGAAACCGAGAAACCCGAAATAACTCGTAAAATCATAAAAAGGAACACTAAACGTAAACCCAAACAAACCCAAACAAAGCAGAAACTCGTAAGAACTCTTAGAAAAGGAATACTAAATTATGAATCCATGATTGAACGAAACAGTTTTCTCTTGTCAACGACCTCGAAAGACAGCCAATTGATCCCGAAAGAAGTTTGATCAACGCAAATGTACATTTCGCATAAATCCAACTGTTGGAACTCCTACGGAACAATAAAACAAAGACAGTCTCATCAGTGAAACAAATAATCCGAGTCATTGAGTTCTGTACGAATCTTCTATGAAGAACTTCACCGAATGATGGTTTTTTTTCGATCCAGATGCTGGAGAACCACAAAAAAGTTGTAGTTTCGAAAGTTAATTACGGAGCTATCAATGTTACCGCCCCTATTGATGACTCGGTCGAGAACGTCACGGTAATCAATCCCTGGACGTAGCTGATTGAATTCACTATCTTATCTCCCCGGTTATTAACGCAGACTCCAGGGTACAAGATTAAACGTTTCGCAAGCCCATTGGGTCAGCGGGCAATCTTTTTTGTTGAGCTCTTGCCATCAGTTGCACTCTCCATCAAGAGGGCTAGTTGCGAAAGACGGATCGATCTTTCGTGATTGCCTACACGGGTGTATATATGTACAAAAGCTTTTCGTGTTCACCTTGTCGATTCGTTGATGTCTTCAATCGTGTCCTTCAATTTTGTTGCTTTTACTTCATTATTGATTTTTTTTTTTTTTTTTTTTTAACAAATCGAAAACCATTCTTTTTTTCATTTTTCTCGCAGTAAAAAATTGTCGATTGATATTAATGTGAAATATGTTTTTTTTTTTATAATATTTTTTATTTCCACGATTTTCTCGAATGTTTATAAATATTTTTTATTTCCGGTATTTTTTCGAAATGTATAAATTTTTTATTTTCCATACTTTCTCGAAAATATCGGTAATAAACAAACATTTTAAAAAATAAATATTTAACATTAATATCAACCGACGATTCACTGCGAGCTGGCGAAGCGACGTAAAAAAAAATATGACGAAAGCAGGAAATTACGGGACGAAGCATTTCGTATGAAGAACGATGAAAAAGGACGCGACGTTTCTTTACCCAGTGTGCAAGATTCTGGCGTCGGAAAACTTGCGGGCGTCGTATAAAAGGAAACGCGAGGAACGTGGCGAATGATTTTCCAATCGGATCGCAATTTTCCGTGAAGATTTCCCGGAGGGTTCTATTTCTTCCTTATTTTACTCATCGGTTAAAAAAACAAAATAAACAAGAGTAAAAAAAATGATTTTAAACTATCGAACTCGATTTTCTGAAAAAAAAAGCAATTTGGGTATTAAAAAATAGCATTTTGATGACAAAATTTTACGAATGATAGGACGATTATTAAATTACTAAATAATTGAATAATTATTAAATTGACAATTAATTAAATAATTATGAAATAACAAATAATAAAAAAAATAAATATCATTGTGGTCGAAATATTTAACGAATAATTGAAAAATTATAAAATAACCAATAATTTAATAATTCTCGAACGCTAAAAAATTCAAATAAAAAATGTACGATTTAAAAAAAAAATCGCATCGATAAATAATATCGAGATTTGTTGCATCAGTGGCAACCGAATTGTTATAAAAAACGCTCAGGCAATCGACGGCGACGAACGTGACAATTCGGAGATCCCAGGATGTTTCCAAGTTTCCGTTGACGAGAGGAAAGTGCCGTGTCACGTGTAACATTTAAGAAGTTCAAGTTCAATTAAAATGGGAGCGACGATGAGCCGATAGACCGCGTACGCTGAAAACTTGATTCGTTCTACTTTTTTTTTTCGTTATATGCATATACATTGGGCGTAAAATTGTCAAGAGGTAAGAGAGGGTTTGGGATCGATACGCGTCGAGAATGCCCACATCGGTTACTCGTTCCTCTTGATTAATAAGCCATTGTATCCG
This sequence comes from Ophioninae sp. A BG-2022a, assembly GCA_030523105.1. Lineage (NCBI taxonomy): Eukaryota > Metazoa > Arthropoda > Insecta > Hymenoptera > Ichneumonidae > Ophioninae sp. A BG-2022a. The sequence continues at coordinate 13,256 of JAPYZI010005124.1, forward strand.
GCATATAACCGACTGTAGAGCCAAAGGGTTGTCCATCACGACACACGGTCTCCTCGAAACTCCGTTCGTAAGAAAATCCTTGCGAACAATCCACTCAACAATCCAAACAAACCGATGTGAACAAACCCAAACAAACCTAAAAGAACAATCAATCCAACGTTCCAAACAAACCCAAACAAACCCAAATAAACCTAAGAAAATCCTGACGAACAATGCATGCAACAATCCAAACAAACCTAAATGAATAATCAATCCAACTATCCAAACAAACCCAAACAAACGAATCTGAACAAACCCAAACAAACCTAAATAAATAATCCATCCAGTAAAACTATCCACACAAACTCAAACGAACAATCCACGCAACAATCCAAACAAACCCAAACAAACTCAACCGAACAATCCACGCAACAGTCCAAACAAACCCAAACAAACTCAACCGAATAATTCATGCAACAATTCAAACAAACCCAATAAAACTCAAACGAACAATCCACGCAACAGTCCAAACAAACCCAAACAAACTCAACCGAATAATTCATGCAACAATTCAAACCAACCCAAACGAACAATCTACGCAACAATCCAAACAAACGCAAACGAACAATCCACGCAATAATCCAAATAAACCCAAACGAGCAATCCATGCAACAATCCAAACAAACTCAAACGAACAATCCACGCAACAATCCAAACAAACCCAATAAAACTCGAACGAACAATCCACGCAACAATCCAAATAAACCCAAACAAACCCAAACTAACAATCCACGCAAAAATCCAAACAAACCCAAACGAGCAATCCATGAAACAATCCAAACAAACCCAAACGAACAATCCACTCACCAATCGGACCCTGATATTCTCTTGAATGTCCATTCAGAAATCACAAATTCCATCCTAATTGGATTATTTTCTCGATTGATCGTGACATTGAGTTCCATCTAACCTAATATAAATAAATAAACACGTTAAGGAAAAATAAAAATACGCATTATTAAAGAAATTATATTAAATTGAATTTATTGAGTTAATTCAATTATTAAAATATTAAATCATTAATTTAATTTAATTTAATTTAATATACTTCAATTATCAATTGCCTTCATTTAACTATTAAGAAGCCAAACGATTAATCATTAATTATTATTACTGCGTTGTTCATGAATCTCGTTTTAATTAATAATATTTAACTTTTATTCTAATTAATAATAATTATTGTTTAAATCAATATCCTAATTGGCCAACTTTAATTTCTACCGCTCATTTAAAAAGAGGTTAATACAGATAGCTGATACTATAGAATGAGACCATGTAATACTGCGATACTTTTCTCTTGAATGTCCATTCACAAATCACGAATTCCATCCTAATTAGATTCGCTTCTTGATTAATCGTGACATTGAGTTCTCTGAAGGGACGAAGCCAACCCTCGATGCACATTGTCTTGCATTCTATTCGATTGTCTCACCGCGGTCGATCGATTCAATATATATATATACTGGGTGTCCGATTTGTCTTCAGACGTCGTAGCAATTCGAAAAAAAAGGGACCAAGAATTAATTATGAGACCAGACGTCAGAGAAAATTCGAACGAAACAGCGCTTTTCGTTTTATGACAGGTAAATGACCTCAAGGTCGTTCCAAGGTCGTCGTTATTTTTCGAAAGGTAAAACACATTTATTTCGTCAAATTGTTCGCGTGAAAAGAACGGTGCCTACTTTTAATTGATTTGAGCTAATAGCCAGGTAATCTTCGAACAAACTGGCGCCTTTCGTTCTACGATTGTTCGATGACCTCAAGGTCGTTCCAAGGTCATCGTTATTTTTTGACCGGGAAAAAACATTTCTTTTTTTTGTCTAATTGTCTCCCAACTTCTATGTTTATTTGGGGTCGAAAAATCGATGTCTGAAAGCTGCATCGAAACGACAAAATTAAAAAAAAATAATAATAATACGCGTAAAGAGTAATCGTTACTGTTAAACGAAAAAAATCGTTATTTTCGATATACGTCGACTATTTCACGATGTATGTCGTTCACAAATAGTACGAGTACGAGCCTCCCGTGAATTTACGATCTCGAGTGCAATATCGGGATTTCATCGTTTCTCAACGTTAAAGGACGTTTTATTGAATCTGTGTCCCGATTCTGTGTACTCTTCTTTTTTCCATATTTTTTTTTTCAAACGGTCGAGACATTCGGGACTTTTTTTCAAATACACGTGATGTTCACTCGATCGTAGAGGCTCAATTACGTGGAAGGAGGAGCTTAATGCTTGAACGAGTATCTTACGATCCACCGGAAAGCTTCGCACACACACACACACACACACACACACATATATATATATATATATATATATAAATAAGATTGGGCAACTTATATAAATAACTCAACACAAAAATACGAGGAAACTTAATATAAATATATAACAACGTTAACTAAAAAAATCAAAATCCACATTAATAAATAAATTAACGTAAATTAAATGATTGAATTTAATACACATTAATTTTCTTGATAATGTATATTTTCATGATTATTTTATATTTACTTCGTACGTGTTTAAAAAAATAAATTAATCGATTTAATTTAGTAATTAAACGGTTAAATTGTTTATTGAAATTTATTTGATTATGAATTGCGTTAAATAAATATAATATTTATATATATATATAGGATGTCTCGATTCGGGTAGTTGAAGGTCGGAAGACCATCCACCTCGTATCCGGTAGTTCGCATGGTCTCTGGGTGTGCACTCGTGTCCATGAAACATTACACCGAAGAGCCAATGTTGCGTACATAACTCTCATTACGTATGAACACACATGCCGATATATATCACGATGAGTACAAGTTCCGCGGGGTTTGGTTGGAGGGTTTGTTAGGGAGGGGGGTGGCAAAGTGGGGGGGCCAGTAGAGGATCCACCGGTAGGCAAATAAAACAGGAAGGGTGGATGATAAACCGGATATCTCCCCGGAGAAGTGGCAAAAGCTAGCGTCGATAAAAGCCTGCTCAAAGATTGATACGACTCGCCGCATTAACCGCAACCTCCTGTCGATCTATACGTCGTCACGGTCGAAGTCGACAAAGCCGAGGGTAAAATTTCAACGTATTTCCTGGTGTATGGGTTTGAGGATTTCATAGTGTATACACGTGTACTAAAATCGTGTAATAAAATCACCAGGTACAGGTAACCCAAACAATTCAGGTACGTAAAAACCTAACCCAAACATCGTAAGTGCAGATTCGGAAATTACGTATTTTAATTTATGAATTATTGAATATTTGTCATTGCGCTGGGGTTTTAGTAATTATTTAATAATTTTTCATTATTTATCGGGAATTAATTATGTAATTATTAATACGTGATTCATGATACACGTTCGCGCAAGTATTATTAATTACTCATTAATTATTCATTGTTTACGTGAGATAAAAGTATTATTATTATTATTATTATTATTATTATTACGTAATCTATAAATCGTATTATCTACAAATTAATAATATAATTATTCAATACGTTTGAATTATTCATTATTGCGTTGTAATAATATTTCTTTAATTAGTCACGTAATAATTAATTTTTTTTTTCTTTTTTTCGTTTCGTAATCCCTCGCAGTTTTGGCGATTCCGAAATATGTATAATAATTATTGGTTTTTCAAGGCCCTTTCTCGGACGAAAAAACAGTGGAGTTTCGTAATATTGATATACGGATTTATTATTCATTATTACCTAACTTGTATTATTCGTTACGTAATAATTAATGTTAAGGTAAATAGCTTATTGTTAGTATTAAGCTAAGTAGTTTAATTATTAATATTACAAGCTGAGTAACTGAATTATTGATTAAGCTACTTAGCTTAATTAACAATTAAGTAACACTGTTTTCACGTCCGAGAAAGGGCCTTGAAAAAACAATAATGATTTTATATTTTTCTCAGTCTTCAAAACTCCGAGCGATTAAAAAAATTACCAAAAAAAAAAAAAAACAAAAAACAATTTCACATTTGTATCGATTCACGCGCGAAAGCGGTTTTCGAGGAATGCCGTGGTTCGCCGTTTCGGTTTTCCTCCGATTTGACAAAGTTTTTTCGCGACCGCTGATCGTGAAAAACGTAGCGAAACGTTTTTTTTTTTTTTTTTTTTTTTTTTTATTTTAGTTTGTGCGCTTGTGTCTTTCTGTTGCTTCTTTTTTTTTGGTTTTTTTGATCATCCTTTATCGAGGATATTTTCAGGATGAACGTTGCGTACGCTCGTAGAAACCGGTCTCGTGGAACGAATTGCAGTCGTTACCTAACCTCTCCACTTTTCCTTCTTCCATATCCGGTCTCCTTCTTCTTCTGTTCTCGTACGGCCCTTTCGACGATACCACTCGAGATCTCAAAAGTAGTACCGCCGCGCGCTTCTTTTCTTCCCAAGGATAAACTGCAACGCGAACGAAAAATTCTGCAAGCTCGCTTCTCGTATTGGTACCCCCCACCCTCCCCCCGCACTCCCCCCGGCCTCCGCGTAAACGTAAAAGCACGTCCATTCCTCTGGCCACGCTTGAACGTGCCATTCTCGAATAAAGTACGTTTTGAAAGCCCTCTATTCGGTGTAACGTCTCCTATCGGTAAGTCCCGATTTTTCGAGGACGGTTAACCGAGAACTTTGTGAAATATCTGTACTCTCCTCGAAGGAGTACGTTTCGTGAATTGAATTTCGTACGTATCAACGCGTTACGTTCGATTGAAAATAATTTTTTTTTATTTTTTGTTATTTTTTTTTTAGTAATTAGAATTTTTAAAGAATTTTTTATTTTTTGTTATTGTTTTTTTTATTAATTAGAATTTTTTAACTTTTTTTTTAATAATTAGAAAATTCATACGAATCAACGTAACGCTCGAGTGAAAATGGTTTTTCAAGTTTTTTGTTCGTCTTCTTTATTAATTAAAAATCTCGTACGAATCAATGTTACGTTCGATTGAAAATAATTTTTTTTAATTTTTTGTTATTATTTTTCTTTTTTTATTAGAATTTTTAAAGAATTTTTTATTTTTTGTTATTTTTTTTTATTAGAATTTTTTAACTTTTTTTTTAATAATTAGAAATTTCATACGAATCGCCGTTACGTTGCAGCACATTTTCCATTTTTTTTTTACGTTGGACCTAACAAGTGAGGATCTCGAATGGAAAATCCTGACAAATGGTTGGGTGAATGTTGGCAGAGCCGTAAGAAGCGAAGAGAACGTGACGCATATTCCGAGCCCGATTCGCGTGGGAGTCACTTGTCCGTACACTCGGCAAATGTCAAACGCAACTTTCAAACGAAGCTGCCAGAGCTCCCCGAAAATTCCATCGCAATGCCATAAGCCGCTTTCCCACGAGGGGAAACGTCCGTTATATTTATAACGAAGCCCCCCTGCCCCTCGTAGCGAAGGGTACCTATAGTCCATTGGGCTGAACGACGCCGATACAATTATATCTCGTTATTGACTCGCCGATAAAGCCCCTATCAGACTTCCTGTATTATCGTTTGCCGCGCGATCTTTGCTGAAAACATCGTCAACTTTACTGTCAACGATTGGGAGTTCATCGATAAATCGTTATCTGTTATCTAAACTCGTTTATATTGACTAAACCCAATAACGATTATCATGAACTTTTATCATTTTTCGTATGTTTCAAAATCTTTGATAAATTTCATAATATTTCATAAGTTTCATAATATTTCATAATTTTCATAATATTTCATAATATTTCATAAGTTTCATAATATTTCATAAGCTTCATTATCTTTCATAACTTTCATACTATTTCATAATTTTCATAATATTTCATAATTTTCATAATATTTCATAAGTTTCATAATCATTCACACGTCTCATGATCTTTCGTAAGTTTAATAATCTTTTCATGAGTTTAAAAATCTTTCGTAAGTTTCATAACCTTTCATAATTCTCATAATTATTTCATTAGCTTCATAATCATTCATAAATTCAATAATCTTTTCACAAGTCTCGTAAGCTTTTATGAGTTTCATGATCTTCGATAAGTTCCAAAATATTTCAGAAGCTTCATGATCTTTCATAAGTTTCATAATATTTCATGAATTACATAATCCTTTCGTACGTTTCATAATCATTCGTAAGTTCCATAATCTTTCATGAGTTCGAGAAGTTTTATGATATTTCATAATCTTTCATGAGTTCGAGAAGTTTTATGATATTTCATAAGTATCATAATATTTCATGAATTTCATAATCCTTTCGTACGTTTCATAATCTTTCATGAGTTTCATAATTGTTCATACATTTAATAATCTTTTCATAAGCTTCATAATTTTTCATAACTTTCATAATGATATAAACTATTTTTTTGAAAAATGAACGTTCGTTACTTCTCAACGCCAGTACACGATTAAGTAACGAAACTTTCGAAGATGGCGAATTACACGGAAATTTAGTACCGCATTACCAAATCGGAATTAGGAAAATGACACGTGTGCGCCAGTACAAGCATAAAAAATCGGCTGCCAAATGGTGCCACGGAAATGCTCTCGGTGCAAGCGATAAAACCGCGAGTACACGCTCGGATATCCTGAATCGTCGTCACGTACACAGACGTGTACAGGGTGGCTCGAGAAAAACCGAACGACCAAAAATTCATCAATTTTTTTGTCTCAATACGAAGCACTGACTTATGAAAATACGATGAGTTGGGAATGAACGCCTATAACTGTCATTATACTTTTTTTCACCTTTTTTCAAGGTCGTTTTTCGAGGTCAATCAAACATCTTTTTGACCTTTTTTCAAGGTCAATTTAAAATTCATTTTTTTTCCAGTTTTTTTCACGATCGATTTTCAAGTTCAATTAAACTTTTGGTAAATATTCGGAAGTGCAACTTCTGTCATAATCGAGCCGATCTTTTGTGCTGGTTTGGGTTTGTTTGGGTTCGTTTGTTTAGTTTTATTTTTTTTGGATTCGTTTGTTTGGTTCCCCGCGTTTTAGCGGGAATTGAACTTCCGAATACTTGCCAATCTAAAAGTGCATTTTTTGTTATTATTCGTGCATTCTTTGCATTTTTTGTTATTTTTTTTTTTCGTGCATTTTCTGTTATTATTTTTTTTCCTGCATTTTTCGTTATTATTTTTTTTCGTGCATTTTTCGTTATTATTTTTTTTCCTGCATTTTTTGTTATTATTTTTTTTTGTGCATTTTTTGTTATTATTTTTTGTTTCGTGCATTTTCTGTTATTATTTTTTTTCGTGCATTTTTTGTTATTATTTTTTTTTCGTGCATTTTTTGTTATTATTTTTGTTCGTGCATTTCTTGTTATTATTATTATTTTTTTTTTTGCAAATCCAATAAAGATATTCAGATGTACGTTTTCTCGTGGCTCACCCTGTACACGAGTGGGACGCGAGTACACGCATACTTGCGCATCGATATACGGACAGTTTAATGCCAGGATATAATTTATTATAAAATCAATAGAATTGATGTTGGGCGAGGTCTAAACTCCGCTGTATCTTCCAATAAGAGAGAGGGGCGGGGAGGGAGGATTCTTGAAGGGGGAAAACTGGAGTATCGACAATGTGTCGAAGCGATTGATCGATATCCAATCGATAAGCCAACCCTCCCCTCCCTGCCCCTGCAAAAAAAACGAAATTTCGATAACGCACGAGAATCGATGTCCGGGTTGAAGAAACTTCGAAGCGTCGAACATTACGACGCAATGGGCGATCGTTGATCGTTATTTGGCAAATGAGGAAACACGGATTCCCGATTAATTTTCAATTGGATGACGAACGATTAAAGAATATTCAGTAAATTGATGAAAAATTAACTAGCTTTTGACCCAAACAAACCCAAACAAAATCAATCGTATCGAAACCTAAACGAACCCAAACAATACGAACGATTAAAGAATATTCAGTAAATTAATGAAAAATTAACTAACTTTTGACCCCGATTAAAGAATATTCAGTAAATTAATGAAAAATTAACTAGCTTTTGACCCAAACAAACCCAAACAAACGAAAACAAAATCAATCGTATCGAAACCCAAACGAACCCAAACGAACCCAAACATTACGAACGATTAAAGAATATTCAATAAATTAATGAAAAATTAACTAACTTTTGATCTTGGTTTTTTTTTTTTCTCACAGCTGACGCAGGATTAGCTGCTGCGGCGGAACTCAAGCAGCCTGACGAACGTACAGAGGAGGAAAAAATGGCCCTTCTTGGCAGGCCGAGACTCGGCGAAGTTTCGACCGCTCAAATACGCATCAAGGAATCCAAGGAGTTCAAGAATACCGTTGACAAACTCGTTCAACGAGCCAACGCCTCCATACTACTTGGTACGTACAGTTGTACAATCTTTCAGTTTCTTTAACTACATAAATACGTATACAGGGTGTCCCAGGAGGGAACGTCATCCGTGAGATGAGAAGGTTGGGGGTGAAATTCTGAGTCGATTGACACGGGCACGTATGCATCCCGGATCAACCACCGAATTATTATTTATTTTTAAAGACTGCCAATCAGGCGAGCTTACGTTTAAGCGACTGAGGCAATCGTGGTTTTGTTTTTCATGATTTTTCCATGAAAATTTGGAGTGTTGGTGGAAATGAGTGGTACATTCGTGTTCAAGGGACAAAACTGCATTGAAATGGACCATTTAAAAAAATATTAAAAATCTAAAAATTTTTTCGATTTTTGGGCAAAATAAGTTTTTTCACTAAATCATGGATAACTTTTTTTCTTTTGGGATTTGGGACTCCACTTTGCGCCCAATCTCTTCCTTATGATTTTCTCTTCAAATTGCTTTTTTAATCATTAGAGTCTGATGATTTTTCGATTTTTGGCAGAATTTCAAAGTCGGACCATCGATTTTTGCACATTTTTCCATACATACCCCTTTGCCTCTTTTTTTGCGATTTTTCGAGTGGACTTTCCGGGGAAACTATAAGAGATATCGATACGAATCCAACGCCATTA
>JAPYZI010005125.1:0-22320 GCA_030523105.1 Ophioninae sp. A BG-2022a
TTTAATATTTTTTTTATAGGTCCTTTACGATGTAATTTGATCCCCTGAATACGAATATACCATTCATTTCCCCCAAAACCCAAAATTTCTATGAAAAAACCGTAAAAAACACCTTGAAACGCGTATTCTTGAAAATTTCACACTGTCACGACACAATCCTGTTCAATGACACTACAAATTGATACCTCAACATCGATTCGAACCAAAAAAAAAAAAAAAAAAATGGGCATACTCGTGCCCTAAACGACCGGACCTGATTTTTCAGGACTCAGAACTGTAAAGGACAAACGACACTTCACCTCCTCGAATTTCCGAACTCTTTCGATCAACCTTCCGGCACTCTTTTACTCGAATGTACAGGAAGTAAGATTTCCACTTTCAGGAGTTATCGCTCGTGAAACTCTCCCTTTCGCGAAACCCGAGTATTATAAACCAAAAAGAGAGGGACAAAGGGGTGAGGGAGGTACTCCGTGGCGAAACCCAAGTACGAGCAACAACCGGGCTGAAGTCTGTGAGATAAGGTTGCCCCTGCATCACCGACACCCTCCTGAGAGACCAACGGATTCACCATCTCGTTCCACTACCCCTTGGAATACAGGGGGTTGTCTCTCCCACCCCCCGTCCCGCCCCTCGTCTTCACTTTCCCCCCATTCCTAGATTATGGAATGGCACTTTAATTACACTAATGGGAGAACCAAATGTTAATTACAATTCGAAGTCTAAAAGAGAAAGAGAGAAACGACGAAAAGGGCAGGCGGGGGGGGGGACGAAAGGGGAAGATGAAGAAGGAAGAACGAGAATCGGGGAGAGGGGTGGTAGACTGTTCGAATGAGATTTTACAGAGGGTCTCGAGAAACTCCTCTTTCTATCGGGATTAGTATTATTTAATTGAAAATGCCCTCTTGCCGATGAATCGAGAAGAGAGAGATAGAGCCAGAACGGAGCCCTTAGGGATCGAAAGGTTTCGCCGATTCTTTATGCTGACTTATTACTATAGACTATAGAGGACAAAATAGATATTTACGGCACAAAAAAAAATTGCCAAGCGCACTAAGCAGCGTCTAACTTCCTTTGTATCTATGAAAAAAAAAAAAAAAGAAACAAACGAAAAATGCAAAATGGCTAATAACGTCGACATACGGTGGGTACACGTACGTATTTTTTTGTTCTCGTTTTGTTAACGAAAACAAAAAAAAATTATATACAAAATGCACGTAACTTGCGAAATTTGAAAAGTCACCTTATTTTTTGAACAAACGTCGTATACTCACTTTATGACGAAGCTTTTTGACTTTTATCGCTCCAAACGCTTCTGCAATTGATATCGATGTACACGGTGAATTGTTACCGTTAAACCAGCAATTCTCTATGTACGAGCCTCGTATACATACAAGCATATATATATATCTTAGTTTCGATCGTTTCACGGATACGCGAGAATGCACGCTCGATTTTCAAAGGGGTGTTGCGACGCTCGATTCTGTGATGCTGCGCAAGCTACGCGTTTCCTATCAAACCCCATAAGCATCCCTTCAAGTAAAGAGGGATTGGAGAGTAAAAGTGAGAGAGAGAGAGAGAGAGAAAGACGAACCGTTCTCTTTCCCTTCGCACTCTATTCGTAACGATGTAACAGCTTCCGCATCCATGGTGTATAAACAAGCCATAACTGTTTTATGGGGTACCCTCTCCAAGGCTCCAAAGGCCGGCATGTCAGCGGGCCTCGCGCTCCCGGTCTTCCTCAAACTCGTACGAGAGCACGAGAAGAGAGCTCAAACCGAAACGACGAGCTTTCAAGCTCTTTCGATTTACCTGCGCAATATGGTGAATTATGCACGCCATTGGTCCTCGAAAGCCTTCTTTTATTGCCTCCTGAATGGTACTGTAATACGAACTCCGCGATCTCTGATTTGGATGCCTTTGAGGAACCCGAAAAGCCAAACGTCGATTTAATGCCTGGGCAAAGGGCTATCTTTTTGGCATTGCTGGATCATCAATTGGCTAATTATTACGAAAAGGGAAAATCGTTGGTTTCAAAGTTTCAATCGTATCGTACATGTTTAGCTTTGTTGTTAATTTATTGTATGTAATGTTATTGGAAATTAACGATGATGCAATAGCTTTAATTTATATTAAATAATTGTGTTATATTTATTATAAAGTAATAATTATGTAATAATTATTCGTTTATCAATTTTTATCATTATTAATTTACAATAAATGAATACTTTATAATAATATAATATTTATTATAACGTAATAATCACGTGATAATAAATTGACACTAATTTAATTGTAAATATAATTATAATCGAGTTCAAAAATAGATTTTCGGAAAATTATAAAGAATGGTAGGATGACTTCCGGTCCAATGGAAGATCCGGTTGGTTTCAACGTCAATGGAGGGATCGGGGTTAAAATTGCCATCACTGTGGTCGTTTCTAGACAATCTTTGGTCCCCAATCTGTCAAGCTTTTTCACTTCCTTTCTATCCCTCGCTTTTTCCATATCTACTCCCAAAACAAAACAAAAAGTGATGCGCGCGTGATGGATTTTCCATGGGACACCGATTGGACGAGGGTTTGAGAAATTGGAATGCCCCAATGTTGGGTTTTCACTTCTTATCCTTTTTCTTTCACTGCGTTTTGCCTACCATTCTCCATCACGAAAGACCAGACTGAATTTTCCTTCAGACTCGATCCCCCCCCCCCCTTCCTCGGTGATATATATAGTCGGATCTCGGATTCAGGAAGTTCCACACGTCCCTCCCTTGTTCAACGAAAAATACTCTCCCAATCGGTTACGTACGAAACGCCTGGAGAGCCTCCAACCTCCTTGATATCTATACAGATAGCTCTGACGTTCCCTCTCTTCGCTCGTATCTCATCTCGAATATCGAAGGGGATATCGAGCTTAGGAGTCGCATCCGGGTAAAACCGAACGTACCAGCGATTTGTGAGAGATCCTCGTGGACGTATTTACGAGCCCAAGTCCGTCTCGATCTCATACCCCCTACTTCACTTTCTTTCGTATCACACGTCCAACCGCCCCCAACCCCAACCCCGCTTTTTTTTTCTGTATCCGATCGATGTCTGACTTACGTATATCTTTCGAAAACTTATTTGTCTACGTACCAAGAGTTATTCCAGAAGATATTCTGCGATCGATGTTTTTTTGGGAATTTTTGATACTTTTATGAATAATTGAAATCGTTGATTTCGATGATTTCGTTTAAATTTTGGAATATTGCATTTTTTTGAGGGAGTAATAAAAATTGTATTTTTTGGGGGGATAAATAAACAATGTTATTCTTGGTAGTATTTTTCTGGGGATAAAATATAATATTGGGTTTTTTTTGTAATAATTGTTTGGGTTTGTTTGGGTTTGTAGAATCGTATTTTTTTTGGGGGGGGACAAAATAAAAAATTGAATTCTTCGATTGCGTTTGATTTCAACTCCATTTTGAATCTTTATTTCACAGTGAAGGAAACAATGAAGTAACACTTGTTTTTTTGTTTCATTTTATTGTACAAGATGACTTCTCATACTTTCGTTTCCATCCGAAATAATAAATAAAGATTTCCTCGGCATGGAAAACTTCGAAAGATTTTATGTCAGATAACAAGTTGGGGTCTGGAATTCTAACCTAGAAGGTAAAAAAAAAGATGATGAAAAAAGTAACGCGAAGTGTCTCGAGAAGATCTCGAAGAAGACCGAATTAAGGTGTCTCGTGAGCCTCAACACACCCGGTAGCGATAAAATTCCTTCGAGCTTTTGATACTTGGGTTTAGCACGGAACCGAAGCTTTCGGCTGGTTTTATCAGGTCCCTCCCTAGGCTCGATAAGATGGTACGGCAGTCCCGGCTCGTTCGGAGAGTCACGCTGGTGGGGGTTTGTGTACGGAGGTATACGTCCGGTATGCCGATCACGTGCCTTCAAAACGCCCAACTATCGCCCAACGCAATGGGGTTGAAACGCCGCATCCCCTTTAACCGGAATTTACCCGAAGAGCTTGAAGCCTGAAGTTGCTGCAACGACCTTTCATCTTCTTTTTTCGGTACCTTCAATCATCGAAGAAAGAACTAACTTTTTTTTTCGTTAATGGCCTAAAATAAATCATCTGAAAAATATTGAATATCAAAAAATTAAGGAAATTTGTAAATAAGCGAATTGAATTAATTTAATCAATTTATAATTGGGTATTTCACGGAAATTGAATATTACGAAAGAACGTAAAAATGAAGCAACAAAATACAAAATCAATAAATGTGAAATTCAAAAAGAAAAATATTAAACAATACTTATTAAAAATTCAAACAGACTAAAAAAATCCTAGCTTTTCTTATCCCTTTTCTCATCGAAAAAAAAAAAGTAACAAATCGCTAAAATTTCGAAGATTTACGATTTCATAATTTACGAATAAATCGTTTGGAATTACGTTTGGAAATTGGAATGGCCCAAAGATATTAGAGTAACACAAACCATTCCAAAAAAAAAAGAATAAAAAATAAATAAATAAAGATAAAAATTGACGTGGCTCATCCAAAAAAAAAATGGATAGTAAAGTGAATCGTGCCGGTAAAGCTTTTCGACGAGGATCGAGCTCGAGTGAGAAAGAATAGGAAGCGAAGGGTCTCGTCGACGCCGCGGTGAGGGATGACTGAGCGAGTCAGTTAAACGGGCGTCTTCTTTCATAAATTTCAAGTGAAGACCGAGGGCTCCGGGCTTACACTGGAGAGGCCCCATGAACGCGTTGCACACCCAAGAAAAACTCTCGAGGATAAAGGTTTAGAATAAATCGTTCGGTGTGTTATCCACTCCGATGTCAAGACTGCAAGAGATAGTTTCTCCCCCTTTTCCTTTTGCGCTCTTATTTCCTCCCGAAGCGACGAACAAAGATCGAGAGTTTCATATTTCATGATCCTCGATGGAGAGTCGGATTCAACGACTCTGCAAATCCCTCGCCAATCGAGCGTTACGAAATCCATTTTCACATACCTATCCCTTAATTGTTTATTCATTCTGTTATTCTTCATTTTTTTGCTTCTTTTTTTTTCAGCTGTACCTGAGCAAAACCCGGCAAGCGAGCCTCGCGCAAGACATTCAAAGTTCTCTCTCACGAACGGTCAGTCCCAACGCACACCGACAAGGTAAGTCCCTTCGAATACTTTTTATTTCATATTTAAGGTATTATCGGATCGAAGAGCAAACAAAACCATTTTTTAACCGTCGTTTGAACGTTCGAAAGTGGACGCGATACGATGAAGCCGATAATAACGCTGATACGACAGTGTCTGACCACGAACTGGCCATTTCCACTTGATACGAATTTTCCCCTGGCCTTTTGTCGTTAGAGCCGGACAATTGAGATTTCGACGAAGGAAGCTCGACGAGAGATCCGGGCATTGAAAAGCCATCGTCCATACCCGGAAACAAAAGGCTGAACGTTTCAATTAGGTCCCTTATTAGTTGGCTATAATAGTGGTCCAGATAGAGTGAGATCGAGACAGTCTGTTTTCGTACAGCGTTCCGAGTCGTTGTTACCATCCTAGCAACCCCCGGACTTTTCGAGAGTTTCGACGAAGCCTCGACAGGGTTCTCTTTCAAGAGGGGTTTCCCTCCGGTTCCTGGTAGCTATTTCTATCTTGAGGTAACGTCGTCAGGATATAGGGAGCTTTCCAGTGGAGGTTTCGGTCGATCGAACGGGGATAGTGGGGTTCTTGTTTGCGCGGGTCCAGCTCTTACGATATTAAGGGCTGACTAGGCACTCACCACGTAAAACCGGTTCTCCATCATCACCCACCATCCTCTTTCACCAAACCCGACCAAACTCCAAGCTCTCCCCCGTTCGTCCTTTCAGGACTTCAAGCCAAGTCGGTGTACACGTGGAGTTCCTATTTAATAACAGGACATACAGTTACATGTTTCGTCTGATGGCTGCATTGAATGGTTCTAGAGGTAGGACTTGAAGCTAGGCTGGTATTTGGGGTTGCGCAGGTCGAGGGTGATCCTAGGTGGTCCCTCGAAAAGCCCCTAGGGGATTTCAACGTCGACTGACCTGTCGTTAGGTCGATTGATTTTACCACCTGTTTCTCATTTGCAAAGGGGTTTAAGGGGGAAAATTTAAGGGTGAGAGGTGAAGGTCCGACCAAAGCATAGGAGGCAAATAGAGATAAGGAACTAAAGGTGGAGCGGAGGTTTCCCGACGATGAAACAGCTGCTCCTCGGAGGTTTCGCTATTCGAACCGCGAATAGGAAACCGAGGGTTACACAGCTTTTGCGATACCCCCCCCCCCCTCCCTTGTCCCCCTTTCCCCTCGGTAACGTCCAAAGGTACCATTGAGAACTACCGAAAGAGACATAGGTCGCGGTCTACTGTCCCAGCAGTCGCCTGTGGTGGCTCGCCGCAAAACGATCCTCCAACGTTTTCCTTCGGAATACACCTTCAACTTGCCCGCCACCTACGGCCAACCTTCACACACGAGCTTTTCAACCTCAACCCAATATCCCCGTACCAAAATTTTCACAGTTGGCGCGGGAACACCGCGTTATGGTGGTACACGGTTTATAGCTTCCAGGCACTTGACGAGGGTGCGAAAATACTCGAACCTCTTGCTGAACAAAGACACCAGGGATTGAGGAGAGGGGGGAGGGAGGAGATAACAGTTTCCACTACTAAATCCCATGGGATAACGGAAAAACGGGGCTAGAGGGGAACGAAAGAGGTAGAGGTTAGGGACCCTCTGTGGTGACAAGTGCTTCCACGACCTACACTGTTTCGGACCTCAAGGTATGATGGAAAGAAACTTACGGTTTTAATGATGATGCGGGTCTTTGGGAAAGTTTGCATTTTTTGAAAACTTATGGGTTCAGAGAAACCGCAGTGGTCATGAGACTTGTAGGATTTAAAGAGAGTTGCACGTATGACTCGATACAGTTTTTGAAAAAAAAAATCAAAATTCTTACCTTGTTCATGCGAAAATTGTTCTGTCTGTTTTTCTTTTGTTCAATTGGATTTAATCTTGACTATATTATTTTATTAGAAAAATTACGGATTTATTTATCAACAAAAATACATTTTTGTTACAAAGTAAAATATATTTTTCTTACCAGGGAACATATATTTTTTTTGCCAATAAAAATACATTTATTTTCAAAGAGAAATAAATTTTCATTAATAGTCATCAAAAATATATACCTCTGACCTTTTCAACCTTGAAATTCTTTAATCATTAAAAAATATGTAAGCATATATTTCCTCCTCCTGTTTAAAAGTATCCTGCTCAGCTGAGTACTCTTTTAAACATAGGATAAAAAATAGAAAAATAAATAGCAGCTCTATCCCTTATCTTTTTCTAATTCAAATTATTATAATAATTATTATTATTATTAATATTGTACCGAAAAACCGTTTTTCGGACAGCAAAAATAAATAATTAATAACCGTGATTCGTATGTCACAAATTTGTATTCCGAGGAGTCGTAATTCCTGGCGGGACGAATCAGTTAATTAAATCGTCGATCGTGAAAGAGAGGGTGATAAAAAAAAAAAAAAAAAGAAAATTGGATTTCCCGCGTTTGATATATCGGGAGGTAAAAATTGATTTATCAGCGGTGAAAGGTGAAAGCTCATGGGCGAAGGGTAAGCGAAAAATATGAAGAGGCCTCTCTATGAAACCGGAAGGGAAAAAGGGTGAGGGGTGGTATACGTGTGTATAAAAAAAAAAAAAAAAAAAACAGAGACACAGTGAGAATGTAATTTCGCGCGAGAGTGGAGCGCGAACGAGCCGAAATAAAACAGTGATATCGAGGCGTTTCACGCACGAGCGAGAACGTTTAGCAGATTCAACGTGCGTGCCGGTACTCTATGCCGACGCAGTTTTCCCTTTAACCCCCCCTCCCTCCTCCCACCCCTCACCGACTCCCCTTTTGACTCCTTTTTGCCAACGGCATTAATGGCCCGCTGGTGTGTCTGTGCACCACACACTTGCACTCCTCTTTATCTCGATTCGTGTTTCTCCCCCATGTTGAAAAATACTGCTTCCGCTTCTCGCTGACACCTGTAGCTTCAGTGCGCGGGCCAGAGCGACACCGAGCACGTTCTACATACGTATAACACACGGTTAAAGGGTCAGAGGGTGAGACAGGCTCGAGTAACCGTATGCGAAAGAAAATAGAATCGTGATACCGTTTAAGGGATGAAAATAAACTTGGGTAACCCCGAAAAATAAAAATTTAAAAAACAAACCTCGACAATGCTATTTTTGATATTTTGGGGCGGGGGGAGATTTTATCTTTATATTCATATTTAAAAGAATGTTTTTTTGACTGTGGGTTGGTGGAAATTCGAATTTTGGTTCATTGTTAGAATGGTTGTTATTTAAAAAAATGAAAATAACGTTGAATTATCACACTTTTGAACATTTTTCTATCGTATTGTATTTTTTTTTTTTTTGTTTACGAAATATTCGAAGGGTATATAAATGAATAAAGAAATATAAAAGGTACATAAATAAGCTGTAAAAAGGAAGAATAACGTTGGATAAAGTAATTATTGTTTTTTTTTTGTCACTTTTGTCATCGTATGGAACATTTTCCCATTTTACTTCTGTTCAACAGAGAAATTTGCCAACGAAATAACAAAAAATTTATTTGATGAACAAATTTTTGACTACGTAGAAACCAAAATTCGATTTTTTGTTCTCTCATTACTTGGGATGAGAGAACAAAAAACAAGAGAGATGAATATTCTTAATTTTTTATTTGTAGCTATAAATGAAAAATATCTGAGAGAAATACTATAAATAAATTAATGTAAATAAATTTCTTCATTCTTTTTTACTATTTCGTAAAATACGTTAAAAAAAAAATTATATACGATGGAAGATGCAAAAAAACAAATCATATACGATGCAAGATGCAAAAAAACAAATCGGTGTGTTGTTTATAAAAAAATAACAATTGCGTTATTTATAAAAGTAGAACGAAAAATCAGTTGGAGGGTAGAATGTAGGTAGAGCGAGCTCCACAAGTGGTGGACTTTACGGGACTTGAGATTAATCCCCATAATTACCCGATATCCCACTCTCGTTTGCCGCGAGTGTAGCGTAACGAGCTCTCATCCTGGTCCGGCCTTTATTTCGTTTTTACACGGGTCGTGAGCTTGGTCCTTCATACGGGACGTTCTCGGACCCTCGCACCGAAAAGCTCTCGGATCTCTTTCCACGCTATAAATGGGACGAGCCATAAAGATATTTATCAGGTGACAAGAACGTTGCCATTCTTTACGAGCTTCTGGGGTAACCCTATGTTTTCATCCTACGGATGTAAGGGGATGAAAGTTACAACCCCTTGCATTTTTCTACGCAACGTCTTTGTACAAATTCCTTCACCAGTCGATTAAATGCACCTTCGATAAATTTACTTCCAACCCCTTAAGATACGAATCCCCCTAAGACCTCGAGGCTTCCGTCGTTCTGCATTTATGGCCAGTATCATCTTTATTGTTTTTTCTCTGCTCAAAAAATTAACTCTTATAAGTTTGTACCAAAATTGCAGATTTTGACCCCTTAAAACTCAATTTTCCGAAAACCCTGAAACACGTAATTCCTAATATTCCGCAATAAATCTAAGCCCAAATTATCACCAATTCGAACCAAGAAAAAATGGTTCTTTTTCTTCCAAACTCACTGTATTCGATTCCCTTCAGAGAAGAAATTCCCGAAATAATTCGTGATGCATCACCACTGAAGAAATTCCCTATCAAATCTCCCTTTTCGATCTCTACTTTCCAACCTCCCACCTAGAACCCTTTAGCCTCAATTCTAAGGCCTCCCCTTAAGACACGAATCCACACGACAAAGCAGTAAATCCAGTATTCCTGGATAATTAGGAACTAGTTCGAACATTGTCGATTTTGGTGATTCCCAAAACGTTAAAAGGGACGATGAGGAGAATCTCCGAGAGATTAAGGGGGTAGAGAAGGGATGAAAGCTGAATTCTGATATCGGTGTCCGAGTCGGTGCCGTTGGGGTTTTCAGTGTGGTACTTCCGGTCGGTGTTCTCGACCGTAACGTCGGACAATAAGAATCGATATCTTAATTAGCGCGGACGCGCGCGCGCACCAAAGAGAGACAGAGAGAGAAAATCTATTCGAGAGTCTTGTTAAAGCTTGGCCGGTCATTTTGTCGGGTTTCGGTGGGTCTCTCATCGCGGTCAATCCCGTAGTTGGTCCAACCGGCAAAATTGTGCGGTGACCGAGGAACGGATGAGGGGTAGCTTTTCCAAAGGGGTTGGGGTTGGGGGTGGGGGGCTAGGAAAAGCCAGAATCTCAAGGGGGTTGAACCAGCGGAAGACGAGAGGGGTAGTGGATGAACGGGTGGGATGGGGTGGGGTTTTTCGAAGCTGGGGAGTGGAACGAGATCCGGACCGGGGACCGGTGGACGCTCGACCGGAAGCTCGAGTCTGTGGAGCCCTCCGGACCACGCCGAGCGTTCCACCGGAAACGCTATTCACGCCAACCGTTCCCTGGCCCCTCTCTGACCGTTTCGATCTCTTTTGCACCCTCTTAAAGCTTCCACCCTCCGTTTCTATTTCTCCCTCTCTCTCTCCTTCTTTCACAGCGTGTTTCTCCCGGTTGCGCAACTGGACGGCCAATGTGTCGTCGCGCATCTGCCTGGCTCCCTACTCAGTTTTTCGTCACCGATATCCCTGAATAAACAATGCTCGGCCGTATCCCTGTTGGAACGAAAAGCACCCAAAACAGCTTCAAAAGAAAAAAAAAAAAGGTATTACAAAAAAACATTGACGAAAGGAAAAAAAAGAGGCAGGGGGTTTTATAGGTTCGATAACCTCGAAACTCCACACGTATTGTTCTCCGTCAGTGATGCTTTCGCTAATTAACGAATCGGCTCTCGAAGTTTCGTAACGAAGCGAAATAAAGGAGAGGGAGCGAGGGAAAGGGGGAAGTGAGTAATCCGAGAGAGTGTCCGCACAGCACGTACTCGTACCACTGAAATTTCATGGACTTTGGGTCCGCGGTATTGGAGCTTCCAATCGCACAGTGGATTAGTTAGGTTGAGCTATACTCAGTGATAAACATCGGTGAATAATTTTGCCCGATCCGCTTCGGGATTTTTCGTCTTTAATCCCGGAAGTAACGTCCTTTTCCATAACTCGTTAATATCAGTGTTTGCTCGAATTATCGATATGGATTTGACGCCGCCGCCATCTATCGTGAACTTCGTAAACGACATTGCCTTCTTGCTCCATAACCTATTGGCGCTATGATCTTTATTATTATTCCAGCAATGTGATCACGGAAATCGAATTCGAGGATTGTCACGAGAACCATGATTTCTTCGGGGAAAATGGAGACTCGGATGAAAGGGAGGAATTACTATTCCTATGAGAGGGTTTATTTACTCTTGCCTCGGAAAGATCCGGGTCCGATATAGTGGTCACTCTTCAGCAGTTTCCTATCTCTCTCTCTCTCTCTCTCTCTCTCTCTCTCTCTCTCTCTCTCTCTCGCACTTTCTTCATCTTTCCTTTCTCCCAGACTCTCCTGACCTCTCGTTAATCACCAAAGGTCTCGACGAGTAACCTCGGTTCATCATGATGGACCAGCCACCTTCGAACCCAACCTGTGTATAGTTGACCGCAGATACGGACTTCGCACACTATTCTCTCTCTCTCTCACTCTCTCTGTCTCGTCTTTGGCCAAACTGGTCCTTAGTTCCCATTGAATCGATCCGCCCCCATCATCGCCTCAACTAACGAAACCTCCAGCTTTCGGAGATCCGGGATAATGGCGTCCTAACGAAGAAATATATTGGACAGTTCGTTTGAGATTTTTTGGTGAATTTTTTGGTGATCGTCTCTCGTAGGAGAAGTCGTTTTTGTTCATCCTAAAGTCGAGACTGCTTGAGGTTTTCTCAGCTGCAGCGCCGGGGGTCGTTCATCCTTTACTATTGCCAATAAATGAAAACAAAATTCAAATTAATACTATACAACCCAAACGAACTCAAACATACTTATATAGTTGTGAATTGTAAATTTATAACTTTATAAGTTCTATTTTATAAAAACTAACCTTGAAACTACGCTAGGATTTCATAAAGCAATGAATTTCATAAAAACTTCGTAGAATTGGAAAACCAGTTGGATTTCATAAACCAAAAACTCGTTGAATTTCATAAACCCAAAAATCTTAGAATTTCATAAACTCAAAAGCAATAAAAATTCACAAATCTATGAATTTCGTTCGACAAATGTATTTCCCAAAAACAAACCTAAAAAGAATGAATTTCATGAAAAGCTTCCACGAAAAAAAAAAAACAAAGGCAATATCACTATATTCCAAAAGTAACTCATTCTTCGATCCTCGAGTGACATTGAACCGAGCTTTCGCGTGAATTTCATTAGCCATGTTAGATCTGGGTAATAAATGAGGTTGAGGTTCGACACCGCGAGTAAACGGATGGGTTATATCGGCCTCCGGCTAAAATCAAATCGAATAGCGATCCGAGCCCCGAGAAGACCGTTTGTGTTTAGCATAGCGGGTTGCTCGGTATACGTACTCAAACGATACGCGTATAAGCTCAGCCTACACCACGTCTCGATTTCACGCGGATGCTTTTCGAAACGAGCTCGCTCTGTCTTGCCTCTGGCAAACATCAAGTACGCGTACATATATATATGTATATATATATATATGTATATACGTACGTACTTACGTATAGATCACAGTCCGCCCGGCGGGCTTGTGTACGTTTCCTAATCGCTGTATTAACTTGAATTCCTCGACCAGAATCTCGAGATCAGTATTATTGGCAAATTAGGACTGATTCCACTGGGTAAACCGCGAAAGCGAGTCTATAGCTAAAGATCAACGGTGGATCAACTTTTATCATCCCTTTTTCAATTATCGTTTATTTTTTATAAAAATTAAAATTTTAATTATGCAAAATTACATTTTCACTGGATTATTCGAAAAATAGAAGACAAAATATATCAAACACACGAATAATTAATTTCTTGTAGTTGAATTATTATTATTTTTTTAAATTCGACATAATTATGCTAACGTGTAATTGTTTTAATATCAACGTGTATACACTTGAAGCACTACAAACTGTTTCTAAGAAATATTCATGAATATGTTTATATACGAAAAAAAAAGTAAGAAAAAAAGTCGATTTTTTGTAAAGTTTCGAAGTTGAATTTTGCGTTTAAAAAATTGAACATAATTGATATAATTCAGTGCTGGGGATAAATTCGATAGCTCTGTTTCGTTGAAGCTTTCATCCGCATTGGCTGCGGGTAACCGCAACAGCCGAGAAATTATTGTTCGGTGCTAAGAAAATATCTTTCGGTTTATGTATAGAAGCGCGTAGTAGATACGGACTTGTTGGGTCAGACAGGGCGCGTAAAGAGACCTCCCTGGCGCATATCGTTTGTTGGTTTTGCGGTACACCTCTAACGCTGCATTTCGCAAAACCTTTCCCGAATTTTGAAGCTTCCCGGTTCAACACCACAGACTGAATCTCCTGTGGGAAAACGTGGGGTAGAGCGACCGTGGTTTCGTTTATGCTCCGACCTTTCGTGGCTTCATGAACCAAAGCGTTGTTGAGGTTATCCAGCAAACGCATCGAAACTTCCTTGAATCTGGTGCCTCAATGTTTAACTATAAATGAAAATTCCGCATAATAGAATTTTTATTAATTTATTTATTTATAAAGAAAGAATTTCTGCCTCATTTTTTTATTTCTTTTAGTAATTTTATGATTAATGTATTTATTAATTATAAAATAATACATTTATATTTAATAAATAAAGTATCAAGTCACTTGATAAATTTCTAATAAATTTAATTAATGAAAAAATGAAGCTAAAAATCAAATTAAATGAAGATAATTAATATTATTATATACAATATATTTATAAATACTTATATAATAATAAATATATAATTAATAGATAAATTATTCATTGTCAATTCTGGAGTAAATGTGCGCACTAAGTTGGATACAAGTTTGGGTTTGTTTGGGTCTCCTCACTGATTCAATACAAAAATGCAGTTTTTTTTGTAAATGCTATGCAATTTCGAGGTTTTATTGACGCGTGAAAAATGCCACTTGCAATCAGTATGAAGGTAGGAACTGCTTCATTGGCGGTTGTTTCGTCTTCTCTACCTGTGGCTTCGGGAATTCGTTTCATCCAACGAAATCCTTGACGTCACACGTACATACGAGGGTGGGCTTTGAGTACGCGACAATGAGGACGAATTAGCCCGCTCCCGCGAATATATAACGAGCACGCGTATCGTCGTATCGTCTCTCAAACATCAGCCATTTGATGGGGCACGAGCTCGCGAGGTGTGCAACCGTATAAATCCTATTTTCGTCCCGGGGCTGTTCCCGGAGTCACACACGACCCGGTATCAACGAGGAGGGAGGTTAGAACGAGGCGAACCTGGTACGCCGCCGGCTGTTGTAGACGTCGTTGCTTTGTGCCATCAGGGTGTGATTATATTCCCATTCCGTATGACGAGAGGTATAAAGTCGGAGGCCCCATTATGTATATGCGTGTACGATCGTACCGCGGGATTGGAACCTCTCGACACACTTAACTACGATAGTAACGCCCTCGTTTACGTTGCTCCAAAATTTTTACAAATTTTTATGCTTTTTGAGTTTTTATAAATATTTTGATTTTTTCGGCTTCGATAAATACGAGTTTATTTTTAATTTCTAGAAATACGCATATTATTTCAGTTGCAAAATATATCAATAAATATATATGCAAAATATATTTCAGAATATATATATTGTGAGTTTGAAAAAATATTGATATATTTTCACCTTAAACAAACAAGAAATGCCGATATGTTTTAAATTTAAATTAAATATATATATAATGTTTAAAAAACGATCGACATCCGGCCCTTTGAAAAAGAATCGATATCTTAAAAAATATATATATTTTCAAAATATAAACACTAGTAGACTCATTCATATTTGTTAATTAAAAAACTTTTTCATCAAAAGCAAAAGATCAAGCCTCAATGATTTCGGCCCTAGTTAAAAAAAAGTCCCGTTTTCGAAAAATTACGATTTAAGCGTTTTCGCACTACTCGATGGACTTTGAGCGTTTCCTGAAGGGGCGAGATTCGAAACAAGAGTAGTCGGGAGGGTTAGATAGAATCTACGATAACGGAAAGGGACTAAAAGTAAAGGCGAGAGAAGTCTCTTCGCCATGAAATCTTTTTTTCTCCTAATTTTCATTTCCTCCTGGTGGTTGGCCTCGCGGGGGAACGCTTTATCGCGTATTCCTCGCTGAGAAATCCACCACCACGACCGCAATAAGGAAAAACGAGAAGAATCATGAGCCCGTGGCAAAAGGGAAGGAAACGGGGTAGCGAGAGAGTCAGAGTGAGTGTTGGGTGAAAGGAAAAGAGAAGTAAGAACGGGAGGGCACTTTGGGACGTTCTTTGGCGGAACTACCCCCTTCCCTCTCCCTCGAGGCTGTATTTTTACGATATTATTTATGATATTAATTTCGCACGGGTAAGCGGGGATTTTCCTCGCGGTCTCTTCCTAGAACCATCTCATGGACACGTAGGATGAGAAAGAAGAATGAGGGGGGTGGGGTTGTCCGGGGGTGGATTTAAGGGGGTGGAAATCGAGGGGGTTGAATCTTGAGGGGTGGCCCTTCGGGAGTTGTAAAGCGGCGACGAGAAAGAGGCTTCTCTTCTTCGCGAGATATCATTGTCTCAGGATAGCTGAGTTTCGCCAACCCCGCCATCCTACCTTTCCATTTTGTCGTCGCCACCCCTTTATCCTCCGTTTCTTCGTTTCTCTCCCCGAGGAAAGTCCTCGAGAGGAAAGAAAGCTCCGAGACTCCGACGCGGTTCCTGAATAGAGGAGACCTCGGCCAGCCGCAATTCTCGCGCTGTTACTTCTCGACTTCCGTGAAAAAGACCCGGAGAATTCCTTGAAATTTTCTCACCGTCGTTGTTTCGGGCTTGGCTTTAAGAGAGTCGAGAATAAGTCGGAAGCTCTCGACGCCTTCTCCCGTTTTACCCTCTTACAAAAGAACCAAACAGGAAATACGACATTTTTATTCATACGAAATTGTTTTACTCGATTTTGGAAAATTAAGGGGTTAGGGAACATAATTATGGTACCGTATGGGGAATAGACTGGAAGTTTTTGTTTTTTTTTTCGTGAATAAAAATAATGTATCTTTTTAAAGATTTTCAAACATTTGTTTGGGTTTATTTTGGAAGGGAATGAAATAGAAATGAGTTATTTATTTAAAGAATTTTTCGTAAATAACGAACTCATTTATTGCATAAATATTTTTGAATGTTCTCAGTACAAAAAAATGACAAGAAAAATAGTTTTTGTTAAATACTTCGTAGCGAAATTTCCCCTTAATAATAAATTGACTCTTTATTCGATCTGTTCTCGATTAATGACTTTTCTGTATCACTCGGTCGTTCAATAATGGAGAAGCGTCGTGAAACTTTAGCTCGACGTGTCTCCGGCAAAAGTGGGCCGGATTTTTTTCTTAAGGGGTAGGAATCTTTAGCCAAAATGGTTAGGGAGTGTCGCTTGGGCTCTCATTAAGTTTTTGGTCGAGTGCCAGTTGCGATCCCTCGTCACGGTCTTGATCTCGACTTCGGATAACCGGATTCTCAAAGGGTTAGTCATTCGATCCTCCGCGAGAGAGAGAGAGAAAGAGAGATGAGGAAAATGTTCCGCAATGCCAAGAGTTTCGTGTACCTTTTGAGTCTTTGCACGCGTATAAGCGAGGCTCGACGAACGCCAGAGACTCGTAACGCGACAGAGCTTAAAGAGTGAAAGACGGCGAAAGGGTTTCTGGTACACCCGAGGATCTCCGCCACTTAATGGAATTAAAAGTATGCTCGGCGAGATAGGAGGATCTCTTCGTTTCAATCTCGCTCGCGGAGACGTTTGTCTCACAGATTCTTCCTCGTAACCGAGACCCTACTTTCTATCTTTTTTTTTTTCGTTACCACTGGTTATCCTCCACAATTTCAAAGAGAAAGGACTACATTATATGAATTGTCATGATTAATGGGGACCATGATTCACATCTGGAAAAAAAACTACAAAAACATATAAACAATTAAAGATACATAATCGAACGTTTTCAGTAAAAATTGATGCGAATAAAAATTAAATTAAATTTGACAATTAAAGGATGTTGAAAAATCAAATGATTTCATTAAAATTGAATGAAATTGAAAATTAGATAAAGTTGCTTTCAAAATTAAAGTAGAATTAACAAATGATAAAAATTTAATTTCAAACGCGTATCCATCCTGCATCCTTTGCTCCATGAAAAGAAAAAAGAAATCAATTTTTTTTTTTTTCGTTTCTTCTTTTCTTCGTTCGTTTCTCAAATCCGGTTCTCCCTTCTATCGTTGTTGCAACGTTGACGAGAAAATACGGGATGTCTGGTAGTGTGGTGGAGCTACCACGGACGGCTTTTATTCCGAATATGCAACTCTCTCTCCGGCTGAATAACCGCAGCATCGTTATCACCGCACTTCCGGTTTCATTCGAGACCATAGAGAGGACAAACCCAAGAGGGGTGGACGTATATCGATTACCTCGCGGTGCTCACAAAAGGGCACGACTAGTACCCTCCGAAGGGTGTTCCGGAGGAGACTCGAGCGCCCTTTTGCTTGAAACTGGCACGACAGTCGTCGCGAGACAGACCCCGACGTTCCCATACGTACGACTGTATTTTCAGCGCGTACGCCGTCGGGATAAAGGGATGCCAGTTGCCGCGGGCTTCCTCCGCGAATCCTCGGAAACGTACGATATCTGTTGGTAAATGGGTCAGAAACTATGATCTCGCGCGAGTTTCCAAACGATGTAACATGCTCCCATGCCAAATTGGTGGAGCCCAAACCAACCCCCCCGGATCGTTTCGGAGACTAACGCACCGACAAACATCCACCCGCGATAATAACTAGGCTTCGATTCCCCAAATGTTATTCCGCTCGGATAAAGTCCGATAAATAATCCACCATTGCCAATCCGTAGAGATTTTTCAATATAAATACTTTTTTTTCTCGACGTAATCCAGTCGACTTTCAATAATAATATCACACCGTCGATGTCGGTATTGCAGAACACGATCGCAAATACCCCTGGATTTCATAATCGGCTCTTCCGAATTTTATAAAATTTTCCAGGATTGTGTCAAGTCCAAAGACGAACCGATTGGCACTCGTCAAATCCTTTGAATTAAAAAAAAAAAAAATATGTAGATCGTATTACCGTCCGAGCTCGGTATTCAAATTGTGGAAAATACAGATGTTGATTCGGAGAGGAACATCCTGCTCCAGGAGAAAGAGCTGGATTATATTTATTGAAGGGCACAGGGAAACTAAGGTTTGGGTTTCTTTGTTTAGCAATTTGAAACAAAGGTTTGGGTTTGTTTGTTCAGAATTTCAAAACAGAAATTAAAGTATTTTTCCTCAGTCATATTTTCACCACTTTATTTTTTAGATATCAAATTTTAGTCACTAGTTTTTTACTTCTGGGATTTTGCTTACGTCTGGGATTCAGTATCACCGTAACAAACCGTAATATCAGAGAACCTCGATATACAAGCGAGTAAAAAAATTCATAGCCAGGGGAGCGATTATTGTCACTTTTCAAACAAGCCTAGGCGAGACGTTTCATATTTTTAGCCTGGCTGCGCGATCTCGTCCGGTGGCTCGAGTCCTCCCGAGACTTTAGCGCCGTCGTAAAACCCCGGAGTACATAAATGAACTTCGTCAATAATGGACGAGTACTCCGGTTCGCAAGCTGTGCTTTTTCCACGCTGCATCCAGGGGATAAGATAAAAGTTGACTCGTTTCATCGTGCAGTGCTAATTTTACTATTTATTAAAAAAAAGAACATTGATTAATGGTACGTTTATAATTTTATAAATATTTATAATTTACTAGTGATAAAAAAATAACGTTAATTAATAATATTAGTGTAGAGAAAAGAAGAACCAACTGTGATAATAATTGACTAGTGCAATTCCCAAAGTTTCATATTCCATCGTACGTAAAATCCTTGAAAATATGTGTTGCCATGAAATTTCGAGAAGCTGCAAGTATTTTTACGAGAATTCCGGGGGATGTGAGATCCGGTGAAATGTAAAATACCTGATAAGAGCATCGAGTTCTTGCGGTTGAAGAGACGGATCTCCCTCGATGAGTCTGTCAGGAGGTCACGTTGAAAATTTGAGGTCTATGGGGTGTGGAATTTGGCGCTTCTCTTCTGTGGGTTCAAATAGACCGAGAGAGAGAGAGAGTTTCGTAGTGTGCCAATCTATCCATCTTCTATCACAGCCCTTGGATGATTAACACGACATAGAATTCCATGAAGATATTCGTGGATCGTGGTGGCTGGTGGTTGGCATTGGATCCGTAGGAGGCTCTGGTTCGACCTTCTCGTCGTTCCCCAAATTCTCATTCTTTCTCTCTCTCTCTCTCTCTCTTTCTCAGCAATAGCGATAAACGAGAGAAAGAGAGGTTGAATATAACCGTTGGCGCAGAACGGGATGAATAATGAACCAACTCTCGCGCTTTTCGAAGCCAACTCCTCCACTAGGCATCATCCTATACCCATGAAGATTCAGTAGCTTGGCTATCAACCGTTCGGGCCTGCGAGAGATTAGTCCTGAGTTATGGCGTTAAGATCACATCTAATTGTATCAGTCCGAGAGCTCGTCTTATCTATCTATCCATCTGTGCGAGGCCTCGAGCAAGAGGAGCCCAAGAAGAGGCCAGGATGTTCCGGCTAACTTGCTTATAGAGGGATTCTTGAATCTCCCGTATTATAGTATAGACAGTTTATATATAGTCCCTTTATATACGAAGGATAAATTACAAGCAAAAGGACTCGAATCCTGATACCTAGAAACGGTGAAATCCATTTTTAACGCCCTTATGTTTATCAATAGTCGACATACCCAAGCCTGTAAGCTCCAATAGGATCTCTCCTTTCGTCTCTTACACACCATTGACCAAGACCTTAAACCGTTGCCACAGGGAGACACCGGTACACCAGAGATTCGCCTGCATTTGCTTAATCTCTCGATCCACTCCTGACCGCACCCTGCCATTCTACTGTTCTTCCTGGATCCGAGCTACCAACCACCGAATAGCCAATTCTCAAGCGAGAGACCAACGATCCTTTCGATAGACAAATTTATCCCCAAAGTACACCCTTCAACCTCTTACTGCACGAAAATACGTGTCAACTTCGTTGGTGACAAAAATACAACTAGTTGACTCTTTTTTTTCGATGAGCAGCCATAATTACTTCTGTTTTTTTTGTTGTTGTTGTTAAAATGGTGAATTGTTTATTTTCTAGTTTACTTTCTGCTCAAAACATCATTTTAGGTTCCCCAATAATGTTTTCACGTGTCTTTGATACTTTCGAGACTTCGTTTCCTCTGTGTAAGCCTAAACACACCCCAACAGTGTTATCTTCGCTCAAACGTCCGCGAGATGGTTTCGATAATAGTTTCCTTCGAGCTTTCGACTCATCCTTGTAAGATCGCAGTTGCTACGTTTAATAGACGTGCAGGGAAGCGGTGAGTGGGTAGGCACGTAGCCAGGGGGTAGTTTTGGGGTAGCAGGGTAGTTTCATTCCTCGTGGCCTCTAACGGGTGTTACATTATAGTATTTCGAAATGCAAGAACGGAAAACACATTCCTGACCCTCCTATCTACGAAGAAGCATTTTTATACTGGTGAGTGGAACAGGCCGGTTGTGGTCAGACATTAGTTTTTCGATCTTTTTTTCACAATTCATAGTTATTGTTGGGATCGTGGCAGTGTAGTTTCATCCCTTGTGATATGTTGATAATCCCTTTAAAAATTAAAAATCCCAGAAATGGAAAAATCATACCCAAATTACCTAGGATATGCCCAATTCTTATTCTCGAATAGAAAAAGCAGGCTGTGCTCAGACATTCTATTTTCGATTTCTTTTCACGATTCATAGTCATTTTTGGAATCGCAGCAATTCAGTTTCATCCCTCGTAGGATGTTGATGATCCCTTTAAAGATTAAAAATCCCAGAAATGGAAAAATCGAACCCATATTACCTAGGATACGTCCAATTTTTACTCGTCAGTAGAAAAGCCAGGCTGTAGTCAGACAATCGATTTTTGCACTTTTTCACCTTGGCACACGGTGCACAAGTTCCCAAACACCCGGTATACTCCTAGGATGTTAAGCTACCAAGTTTTCGCTCACGAAGGAACCTCCAGAAACGGTATGAAGCAAATTCTATATGCCGATCCGGTCGTGCCACAGTCGAACGTGTGTAGATCGAGCAGACATTAGAGAGCGGGGAGATGATCACTGGGCGCGAGTCACTAATCAAGACGCATGATTATAGGCCCTTGAAACACCCCCGATGTAAGCCAGGAGTCACCCACATAACCCGACCTATTCCCCTAACGTCGCGATAACTCGGTGAGCATCCTTCCTCGCTCGTGACTCGTTCGCATCGCCTATCTCTACTCACGTATACTTCTGATACGATCAACTTATGCTCTATCCTCTAATTCGCATTTTCTAACGCTAGATTATTAGCGAAACTTCTTTGTAGTTTACAACCGTATCTAATGTCCTAATTTCGTTTTTTATCAAACTTTTTTTCTGAACTACTTAAGCTAAATCGTTGCACCGCTTTCTCAATCCTATTCAATACGTCCTTTATACAGGGTGCCCCATGACGGTATGTCATCCGTGAAATGGAGGGTTGGGGGTGAAAATCTGAGTCGATTGAATTAAGCGTGTATATTCTTTTATACCTTGAAGACAAATCCACCATTTAATTCGCATTGAACTCTCCATTTCTGGGGTAAGTGGTAGGAAAAATATTCTACAAAAGGTTTTTCGCATTTTCCCACTCTAATTTTGCAGTTTCGGCCAAATCTCGGGCATATTCGTAATCAGCGGGAAATTTTCGATTAAATACACCCTTTTAAGAGTTTAAAATCGAAAAAAAAAATTTTTCGACTCCCCCCGGCCACTTTTCCAGAATCGTGAAAATCACGATATTTCAAAAGGTCGTAGGGTGGGCTTCTCCTATGATATGGAGGTTCATTTGGAGGGTTTGGAAAAGGTTTTTGCCTAACTTAAATAATGGCGTTGGATTCGTATCGATACCTCGTATAGTTTTCCCGGAAAGTCCACTTGAAAAATCGCTAAAAAAAACGCAAAGGGGTATGTATGGAAAAATTTGCAAAAATCGATGGTCCAACTTTG
>JAPYZI010005126.1:0-15968 GCA_030523105.1 Ophioninae sp. A BG-2022a
AAATTTCTATGAAAAAATCGTAGAAAACACCTTAAAACACGTTTTTCTTTGCTTCGTTCCATGCTTTCGACAAAAATTTTATGATATTCGTAATCAGCGGAAAATTTCCGATCAAATAGACTGTTTTAAGAGTTTAAAAATGGAAAACAAAATTTTCTACTTCCCCCGGCCACTTTTCCGGAATTTAAAAAATCACGATATTTCAAAACGTCGTAGGGTGAGCTTCTTATATACTATAAAGATTCGAAAAGTCGTGACTACGTAGCCGAATTTGCGTGCGAGCCGCGCCATTCGTCGATAGTTACTCGCAGCGCAAAACTCCTCCCAATTTTGCGCAAAACGCAGCGCAAAATTGTCATTACCGATGTAATAAGGTGCCGCGTTGAAAGTTTCCAGCGTGTTCGTCATTCCCATATTTTTTATTTTTTATTTTGTAAGAGAAAGGTTGAGTGATACTTGTAATTTTACATCGGTATTACTTTCTGAAGTACTTATTTTATTAAAATCACCACTCGTCATCACCAATTTAGGGGAAAAAATCCAGTAAAAATTCCCTATTTTGTCGTTCCCTTAAATTTCAAAACCCCATAACTTATGGATATAATAAAAAAAATCCTCAAGCTTTCCCAGTCTCAAATTCCCTAGTACTGAAGTAACGAAGACGTTTGTATCAAAAAAAAAAAAAAAAAAAAAAAAAATTTTGCACCAGAATTGGTGGGGTGGCCTTCTGAATAATTACCACAAATTTTTATAGGAGGATCAAGAAATTTAATTTACCGTGCAAACTTCTTGTAATTAGTTTCAGAAATGTTGCCTCGGGTTTGATAAGTCAGTCGGTTATTCAAAACGTGTTTTTTTTTATACATTTAGATAAACGAGTAATCGATTATCTTCCACTTTTAACAATAGCTATCAATTTTTAAGATTTGATGATCCAAATCTCGTAGGTCAAAAGATTTTAATGATTTATATATTTTTATTGAATATTTATATAGTAATACTTCGTTTTACAATAAACGACGTCAATCGTGGCGTTAAAATCAGATTTTTCAAAATTCCCGATACGAATCATAAATCCCAAACTCTGTTCTTATTGTACCCAATATTGGGTGACTATTTTTATTTCATTGTAAAGTAAAAAAAAAAAAAACATTTGTTTCGTTTATTGTTTTGGCTCTATGGTCATCATCAAGGGAATCACTCGTCGCGAGCCAATCTCGAATCAGCCGAGAACACGTGTATCAGGCAGCGATAAAAAATATTGGGCAATACAAACTCTAGTGGCTATAAAAATGCTTCGATTTACGGCGCTCGTGTTCTTTCGTGTATTGTTGTAATTTTTATTCGATTCTCTCTCTCTCTCTCTCTCTATCTCTCTATTTCTACATTTTCATTTAATTCTCAATATCAGTCGGCTTTCTTTTCATTTCGACACGCGAAGAAGCAACTAGCACGTGAACGTCGAGACATACACCGAACGAGAGTACAATTTTGTACTCCCGCGATATAGAGGCTACGGTGAAACGGTAGTGGTGACCCGAGACCATACTCTCGACTAATAATAGAATTATTGCGGAGGAGCAACCTGTGCTATATACTGGGTGGTCCGAAAATTGACGTCTGAAAAGAAAATTCGAACCCTCCGTGTCCAATGGCTTGATCACGACCACGTGTGGCTTGCATTTTTTTTTTAATGCAAAGTTCATTTTTATTTTTTTCAAATCTTTTGATCTTTTTATCGTTTTATCTTATCTTCTTATCTTTGTATCTTTCTTTCTTATCATCTCATATTTGTATCTTATTTTTATTTCATCTTTCTATCGTAGTATCTCATATTATATTATTTCTTTCTTTCTTATCTTTACAGGAAGTTAATTCTTATCTTTTCCGGAAAAAAAGTGAAAAAAAAGGAGAAATCTTTTTTTTTCTTTTCAAAAATCTGTGTTTTTGTTTACTTTGGTCATAGAAATATTGAAGGGCAATAGAGATTCCATCAGGCTATTGTTAGTTCTTCTTTTTTCTTGTCAGAACTTTATTCGAATACGACTGAAGTCGAACGCCTTCTATGTACGACTTTGAGTCAGCGAACACAAAAAAAACAAAACAAAAAAAGAGGCAAACAGTCGATTAGGAAACAGCGAGGGATCATCAAAATTCTTCAAGGCTGATCATTTTTTTTTACACTTTTTTTTTTTCTAACCAGAGTTACCACGGATTACTTTTTTTTACTAGATCATATTTGCGTCTTTCACGATTATCGCCGGACGAATTTTCGATTCGTCCGATTTTCCGTGTTGACCCAACGAAAAAAAAAAAAAAATAATAAAAAAATGGAGGACGATAAATTTAGGAATCGTTGTGCGTGATGCATCAATGTTTCATTTATTACGTAATTGCCGGGTGAGCCGCAATAAAGATCAAGGTGATTTGTGTCATAGACGGTTGAAAAATTAACCGATAAGATCCTCAACGATCTGTCTCGAACACGCGGTTTACAGTAACGAGCGAATTATTCGTAGACGCTCGGACTAGCCATGAGAATAAAAAGGGCGTAGCCCTTCCGGCTCCACAAATAAAACAACCGTTGGTGTACGATCGTTGCTTGTTTTTTGTTTGTTTTTTTTTTTTTTTTTCATTTTATTTTTATTTTTTTAATCCTTTTTTCTTCCATCGTTCTCTTTTGCAATCCGTGGTTCATCAATGTGCGTTCGCAAATATAAAAGCTTGGGTTTTCTCGAAGTTCGCCGTTTTGCGTTACGCTCGAGTGAAACTCGATGTTTGCTTCCTCTCCTTTGTTTCGTCGATCGAACCCTCCGCGAAACGATAGGACGAGACTGTACGACCTGTCCGGAAACGCTGTACTGAGAATCGTCGTCGATGTATCAATAACACCGAGGGTCAACTTTCTACCTTGCGATAAACACAGATGCACGTAAATCAAATACTCGCTCGGGTAATTGGGCCTGAACTACAAGGATTACAAAAATACACATGGATATGCCAACACGATCAACAATATGATTATTGTTGTTGTTGTTATTATTATTATCGTTGTTTTTATTGCTTGAGTTCTTATTAAGTTCTCGTTTCTCACTTTACTCTGCTTTAAGTTTAATTCAAGTTATCGTTTTGTTTATTTTACTTTTTTAGTTTGAGTTTCGATCTCTTTTACATGACTTTATTTCTTAATTTCTTGATTTTCTTCGTTGTACTATCGATTTCATTGACTTGCTTGATTTTGCTGTTATTATTTTTGTTACTGATTTTTATTGTATTTTTGTCTGTATTTTTATTTAACGAAAGTTTTCTGGGGCATAATAAAATTCATCAATCAATCAATCATGGTTGACAATTATTCACAGTTATCAATGTTTAAATAAAAAAATAGGCTTCTTTGTTGTTTGGGTTTGATTGGGTTTATATGTATTTTTTAAGGGACTTAATATTCCTGGCAGACCAAAAATCGAATTTCTTTTCCTGGGTGGTTGGTAAAAGAAACACATTTTTTTAAATTCTAAATAAAAATGATTTTTTTTTTGTTTGGGTTTGTTTTTTAGTTTCTATAGCGATTTCTCACGATAAGAAAAATTTGAAGACGATAACGTTTACTTCGCAAAATCAATATTTTTTTAAAATTCATCGAAATTTTTAAATTCTAATTTTATTCTTTTCATTATTTTCGATCATTTTTATTTTTTTCCTTCATGAAAAATTCGATTCCTCAAATTTATTTTTTTCCTCAAATAATCTTGATTTTACAAAAAATAGCCTAACCTCTTAATAATTAAAAATATACCTCCAACAATTTTTCAGTATCAGCGGGAACACGAAAAAACATTGTTAATTTTCAATGCTGCTAGAATATGCAAAAATCCTAGGAGATTTTGTGTTTTTTATAAACCCAAAACAAAAAGGAATTTCCATGTTTTAAATAATAACACGTTCGGCATGAATAATTCTACAAAACTGATTTCTCCTCGGTAAAAAAAAAAATGTTGTTCAAGCCCTACCCGAGAGTGAGGGGTAGCGAAGTATTAGCCGGGATATTCCTGAGTTACGAATTTAATTCAAACTGCACGCGTACGCTAGGTTTGTACGTGAGAGGCCATCGAGTGAATCCCGAGGGCTTGGGCGAGGCAGGATAAATACGTTGAGACGAGAAGTCACACCTTTTTACCGTGTCGGTACTCTACGGCGTCAAATGTAATCTTTATCCGTGTAGATAATGAAAATTCGAGCTCTATGTAAATTTATCATCAATATGCATAAAAATGTTATGTCTCTGTACAAATTTTTTCATTCCTTTGACACGGTTACGTCACAATGGTACTTAATAAAAAAAAACACGAATAAAAAAAATTAAAATATATAAATATAAGTATATAAAAATCATTCTATAAGAAAAAAAAATCCACACACAAAAAAAATATCAAATATGAAAATAAATACAGAAAAGATTAAACGAAACAAAAAATCTGAAGATATATACCTATATAAATATAAAACTACGAGAATAAAAAAAAAATAAAAAAATTGAAAATATCTATATATAAATAATTCTATAAGAATAGATAAAACCATAAATTAAAAAATTAGTCGCCTAATCGATCAAAATTAATTACCATGGAATGGGAAAAAATATTTCGAGCATAAAACTGGAAACGGACTGGAAAAATGTTTGACACAGCGAAAAACGAATGTACGAGCGAACAATTAGGGAGTGTCCGTATCGCTTTTAACTGCCAGCATTGTAGACTTCAACGTGCCGTCGTGCATCGAAATTCACAGTTTGATCCACCACCGGTTCAAATGCAAATACACGTCGACATGTCCATGACGAAAACCATCGCAGGGTTGAATTAAAATTCCATACCGCAAAAAGCTCGCTATCAAAACATCCCTTCGTACCCTGGAAATTCATTTACGACCTACGCTTGCAAAACTCCAACCAAGCCCTGTATAAAAATTTATCGTGCTCTCAACGTTCGCGAAAAGAACGGAAAAATCACGAACGAAATATTTAAGGGGTTAGCCAAGTGCGTCGACCCGGAAATCGCGATCGTCTGGGAAAAATTCATATCGGAAAAGTAGCGAAGTTGATTGAAATATCATTTGGACATTTATTGATATTTGAATTTTAAAAAAGCAGTGTGAAATTTTCTCTGATATTTAAATTATATCGATATTAATTGCATTGAAATGTATAACAATAACTAAAGCTTGATCGAGCTTTTCGATCTCGAATTTCATTTATTTAAAAAAATGATGATTTTTGTTTATGATTTTTTTAAGAATAATGCTATCATGATTTTTAATAACTAAAGATAAAAAAAATTAAGAAAAATCATGTCGTCGATATGAAACGTTACTTTGAATAAATGTACCAAATTTAAGGACGATTCTTTCATTACGTGGAACTCAAATAAACAGATTTGTAAATCATACTTTCCAAAAAAAATGGGCTTGAAGTTCGACTAGCTGTTAAAAACAATTAATTGTAATTAATTGCAAAGGTTTAATGATAATTATTAAATCAACATTCATTCTGTAATTTCTGTATTATATATCGAACTTTAATCTTCAATTTCAGTTGCCTCAGTCCACAAAAGATTTTTGTAATTTTCACAGTAGCCTGACCCCTTAATAGAGAACGAAATAAACAATCGTTAAATCGTGGATAGGCAAGAATGAATTTTTCGTTCTGATGAATAAATGGAAGGGAAATGAGAACAATTGTCTCTCTCTCTCTCTCCCTCTTTCTCTCTCCGTATTTTTTTCTCGTCAACTGGGACAATTCTGATCAATTAAAACCTCTTTATTCTTCCAGTCGATCGTTCTCGAATCCATCATCGAGTTGCCTCCACTTTTTTTTTCTATCGAAATAAAAATAATCCTAGACGACTTTTAACGAAACACGAATCGATCTAAGTGTCAAAAAGCACAAAATCAAGTTTTGTTTTTTTAATTTTATTAAAACGAAGTGTCGAAAACAAAAATATCGAAGCATAAATAACGGTAAAAATGAGGAAACAACGATGACAGAAATCTGATAATCATGATTAAATCTCATTACTCCGAAATTCTTATTGCGCTGTCTCTTGTTTTGGTCCAGCTTTGTTCGAGCTTTGTTTCAGGCTGCTTCAACGAGATTTTGTCCTAAAGGGGGATTTCTCGGTCGCTCATGGCGGATAAGAGGAGTAAAGAAAGAGCGAGGGATTGAGAGAAATAGGATAATACCAGCTTGAATTGCATAACCTCCCACGTCATGGATTATATCCATTTATGAGTGCACATATATGTCAGGGAGAAGCAAAGAGAGAGAACATTTTGTCCTGGATCAACTGCTGTGCAAACCTTGGTTCAAACTTTAAAGCATTTTCTCAGTGTGAAATTTGTAAAAAATCGTTTTTTTTTTGCATTATCGTATAGTATATACTGTTCTAAACATTCTCTCAAATTTTTTAATCGAATTTCAAATTATTACGATCGCTAGAGCGTTTCTTGTAAAAAGGGAACGAAGCGGGATTACGCGGGCGTACGATCTTTAAACGCGTTTTTCTCGGAACGGTGTTTTTCAAAACGGTGTCCACTCTTAGAGGGAGAGTTTTGAAGATATTTATTTCCAATTTTGAGAGAACATTTTTTACGTCATTCTCTATCGCGCTATGGAATCTTTTTGTTTATCTTCCTATTTTTTTTTTATTACGAAAGACTGTCAAAAAATGGGCCAAATTCGATACTTTTTGTTCAAACCGCCGCCATTTTGCCAACTTTCATAAAAAACTTCCATACTCCGATAGCGACTTTCCTACAGATTAATAATCTTTTTGAAATCATTGTTTCAAAAGGATTATTATATCATTTACTTTTCTTTTAACGTTTCATTTAAACAATTTATTTAATTATTATATACTAAACAAATGAACGTAAAAAAAATGATTTTGTATTCGGCATGAATGTAATTATTTATAAAAATAAAACTAGATCGATTAGTTTGTTACAACATTGAAAAGAAAATCGCGATAATTAATGATTTTTCGAAGGGTCACGTTGAAACGATTCCTTAATTATTGCTTTAATTTACTCGAAGGTACAAATTTCAACGTACACACGATACGCAGGATTTCTCCTCTCATCGATATAGCGTGATCGAAGTGCTTTTGTCATTGGGCCTCGTACAGCTTCGTACTTCGAATTTCAGTTAGTTTCTCCTTCAATTCTCGTGTTTCTCGTGCACTCGCTGGATTAGGGATGCATCAACTAATTTCCATGTCACTGGGGATGCACTTGGCACGAGACTGACGTCGTAAATAAATGCATGTGCCTATAAACGTACATGTACAGGGTGAGACATCAAAAAGTGAAGAAATCTTCTTAGGAGTCTAATTGAAGGATCACTTTAAGGGATATCGGTCTATAGGGTCGATTAAAATAGTCAGAGTTGTTAAAAAACATTTTTTTTTCGGAGACGAAAGACAGACGATCGGTAAATCTTTTCGACATTTAATTTATTATTCAATTGTATTTATTATTAATTTATTGCGTTTATTATTATTTTATTATTGAAGCTGTTAAGATTCAGGCTAACTTTAATTTAACCTTAATGTAAAATTGAGTTAATTAAGTTAAGCTTAAGCTTCATTGATTTATAATAAATAATCTTGTTGAGGGGATTTTTTTAACACAATTTTCTTTATTATTTAAACGCGCTAGAAAGAAACAAGCTCAATCAAGTTTTAGTGAATATTACATGAATATATATAAATCGAAAAGAAGATATCTTTTTGTTTTTCTTTTTAATACGTGATATCAAAAAATGAACAAAATTATAAGTAGATGAAGCCGTTCAAGGCTAAATTATTACACGGAATAAATTCACCAAAAGTTTAATGAAAATCCGTACAGTAAATATTGAGAAATCGTATGCACAGTTTTGAAAAATTGAGTTTAGTAAAAAGCTCCGTTAAAAGCTTGTTTAAAAATCCACTGGAAATTACATTGCTGAAATCATACGTTTACCTTCATACTTCAATTCGTGTATCTGAACTTTCATCCTGACCCTCTCTCAACCGACTCTCGAGCCATCAACGATTTTTTAAACTTTTGCAGCAGCCTCGCTTACGATTAGCTTTGATACAGTATATCAATTCATAATTTTTCATATTCCGAATGAGTTGTCCTTTGATAGGGAATATTGTGGATATTTAACCATAGCTGAAAATCGCGTGATTCGAACTCAACGATTTTAGCGATTTTTAAAAAATTACCAAAAAGATCACCAATAATTTCACAACGATTTTAGCGATCTTCCAAACAATCAGAAAAAGATCAACAATAATTTGAAAACGATTTTACCGATTTTCTAAAAATTCCAACAAAGATCAATAATTCGACAACAGTTTCACCGATTTTCTAAAGCTTCTCAAAAAGGTCAGTAATAATTTGACAACGATTTTAACGATTTTCCAGAAACATTCCAAAAAGGTCGCCAATAAACTGACAACTATTTGACCGATTTTCTAAAAAAAAAACAAAAAAAGCACACCAATAATTTGCAACCGACTGCAGCGGTTTTCTAAAAATTCCCAAAAACGTCACCAATAATTTCAAGGCTCCGTTTCATCGGAAATTTTTCACCGATCACGTATATCCCCGAGCAATAATCGAAAGCTCAAAGTTATATGGGCTAGGGAGGAAAAACGAGGTCCAAAATAAACCGTGACGTCGATACCCCATCAATCGTCAATTATTCATACCACGGGAATAACGGCGTCTCTAATTTCGTCACGCCTCACTCGCCCCCCTCCCTTCCGCCGCCCGAATCCCCAACTCCGCTAAATCACCGGAAAAAAATGAATATATATATATATATGTAATTTCCTCCAGGCGTGATGCAGTCCCTCATACGCAATATTTTTGTCATACGCGCGGATGAGTATGAATCGAGGCGAGAGTGAAGACAATAAGATAGTGCTACGCGGCTCAAATTCTTCTTCACAACAACGGGAGGGTTGAAAAAGTGGGTCGAAAGCAACGGGAATTATGCCCCCGTGAGTGCTTTAAAAAAGCATTAGCGTCGCCGAACCAGAATGTTACGCAAGCGGTATCTTTAATGCCTGTCCACGTCTATACCTGTTTTTTTTTACATTTACGCACACAGCGAATAAGTATTTTCGAAAATGTGCAGCAACTAGCACGTTCCAAAGTGCATCGCGGACTTAAGGGATAGTATACTGTGACAATATAAAAAATCATATAGAAATGAATGAAAATTAAAAATAAAAATAAAATAAAATAAAAAATACAAATAAAAAATGAAAAACATTGAAATTAAAAATAAAAAATTATTAAAGCAACTCAAATTGAAACTGGAAATTAAACGGAAGGTTCAGTTATTTAACCATTGATGGTAAACATGTGATAACATGTAGTCAAAATTTAAAAACATAAAAAAAAAATTTTTTTTTTTATACTTCTTGACGTCTGATGAACGACAAAAAAAATGATAATACGGTTTTAGTTACTACCCAATTATTAGAAAGCTCGCCACACGAGAGAAAAGCTTCCCGTACGAGAAAATAAAGTCTTAAGGGGTCACTTGATGAAAAACGGTTAAAAAAAAGTTGCGACGACACTATGGGAATAACTCTTTTGTAACGATGCGATCCGGTGAAAGGTGAAGAGGTCATTTAGCGCTGAAACGAGACGAATTAAAAATGGATGAAGATACGTCGAGACAATTTTTTTTCCAAACGACGTTTCCTCGTAGTTGATACGCCATCCGGTGGTTTGGTCGGTGATAGGAATTAAGAGATGACAAAAAAACATAATATTCTGTACTAGCTCGAACGTCGGCGTTCTACCGCGTTCAAAACCATCTTCGAAGTATTTAAATTACGTTAAACTGACACAAGTGTATATACAGGGTGACAGTTAATTGGTAACCATTTCGTATTTCAAAAATCGAAAAAACCAGACATTCATTTTTATTAGGGGTTTTCATCGAAAAAAATAATAAATAATTGAAAGCAATAAATAATAAAAAATAATAAATAATAAATAAAATTAAACTCGTCGGGCTAGTTTAAAAACAAATTCCTTTCAGTTCTTATTCCACATTTAAGAAAATAAAAAAATATGTAATAACGTCGCTTCGAGCAAATTCAATAATAATTATGAGGTATTTCAATTTTTTTTGTTTATCAAACCCGAACGAACAATAATATTCTCTCGAAGATTTTTTAAATACTGGTTGACTTTTTTTATTTTATTGAAAGTTATAAAATCTTTTGAACTTTTGATTTCGAAAATTTTAATAATTTTTTACTTTTTATAAATTGCTGAATTTTTGTTCTTTTCGAAATATACAAAAATACGCAACTTTGTGGTCATTGAAGGATAGTTTAAAAAAAACACTATTGAGAATCGTACTTTTTTCTCAGTCGTGGAATTTCTTCGAAATAATGTGACCCCACCCTCAGCCACCCTGTACATGGACGTATATAATGAAGCGGAGTATGAGAGCACAAAAACGAGAAAAAAAAAGTACGAGGGTCCAAAAGAGGGCGTTCTCCGGAAGCATCAAAGTCGAAGATAAAGTGCCTCGTCATCTTGGTTGTATATGACCCTCCTGGCTCTTCGGATCGCCATACTAGCTCCAATTTCCTCGATCACTCGCCCTCTTCCCATTTCCTCGTTAGGTCCTCTCTTTTACCTCCCCATAATCGGGGTATTCGTTTGCGCATGATTTTACGGAGACAATCCAGACTTTGCTCTGACCATTTTTTTTTTTTTGCTTTCTCTTATCGGGAGAGCCAATGAAGAAACGATCATTTTCGATTGCACATCCGAAACTTCGATACTCCAATTACGACAAAGAGAGAAACGAGCGAATATTTTTTCGCGATTTTATATCATTCTGATATATTTTATCGGAAATCGGAAATGTAATAAACTTGTAATTACAATTGCTTAATGTATACACATTGACGTAGCAAAAAAAAAAATTAAATATTCAGAATAATAAATAAAAAATTAAAATCTAGTATACAAAATAAAAAATTAAAAATTAAACATTAAATATTCAAAATTAAAAACTAATATAAAAAATCTAATATAAAAATTAATTAAAAATTAATTAATTAAAACTAATATTAAAAGTCAAAAACTAAAAATTGAAAATCTTACAAAAATTTTTGACGATCAGAAAAATGCAAAAATGAAGAAGACATCAAACAAGCCCTCCTTCAATATTCCGCATCGAAAGATACGAAACATTTTTCAAAAATGGTACATACAAATAGCCTTAACGCTGGCAAGAATTCATTAACAACAATATCAATCGCATTATTAAACAAAGTTTACCAACGGTAAGAAAAATTAGTATTTCGTTTTATTCCAAAAAACAAACGAACGCAAACAAACTATACCAGCATACGATTAATAAAAAATAAACCTTACTTATTTTCCGAAATATTGAATAATTTCCAACGCGCCTTGTTGGTACCAACCATGAAAGCTTGATTTTTCCAAACGTTAGCGATTTTGAAAAATAAATGTTAGAGCGAGGGGTATCGACTATAAAAAATGTACAAACAGGAGGGTTGGCTTGAGTGCGGTTGAACATTGAATCATGAATGAGCGATACGACCATCGAATAAATAAATGAATGAAAGATTACCAAAAAATGTGGGGTCTTTTCTTCAAGACGAAGAAAGAATACTAAAAGGAAAGAATAATCGATGCTCCTTTATTCTTGTATAGTTAAAGAAGTCCCGTATCTTCCCTGGTCCCATA
Source organism: Ophioninae sp. A BG-2022a (assembly GCA_030523105.1). NCBI lineage: Eukaryota > Metazoa > Arthropoda > Insecta > Hymenoptera > Ichneumonidae > Ophioninae sp. A BG-2022a. The sequence continues at coordinate 11,797 of JAPYZI010005126.1, forward strand.
AATTCAACGCCTCTTCCACTTCGAGGTTTTCCTGAAAATTGAATACTTCCCTACGAAAATAAATATATAAAAATTTAAAAAAAAAATAAAAATATTTAAATATAAATAAATATAAGTAAATAAAAATCATTCCATAAGAAAAAAAACCCATACACAAACAAAAAAATATCAAATATGAAAATAAATACAGAAAAGATTAAACGAAACGAAAAATCTGAAGAAATATATCTATACAAATATAAAAGTACGAGAATAAAAAAAAAAATGAAAAAATAAAATTCAAAATATCTATATAAAAATAATTCTATAAGAATAGATAAAACCATCAATTAAAAAATTCCCCCGTTTCTCCTTCGCTCTTCTGGTGTACCGTATTTTTACGGTTTGCCTCGGCTCTCTTTTAACAGTCCTAGCGATTCACCACGTTTGCACGAGATATCCGCTAATCCGCGAGTCGCATCTGTTATCAAAGGAAGGTTGAGTCCAGGGCCAAGACGTTTAACGAGAGCAGCCTCTGGTGAATGATGACCATCCAAATTGCTATACCTTTACGTGCAATCCAGGGATTACGAATGTTATTGCAACTACCATCACCACTATCCCCTCCCCTGTCAGCCCATTTCGTATTTTCTCGTCTTCCCGTTTATCCTTCGTTTTTTCCTATTGCCGCAGACGAATCAGTTAAATTATCCACGCTAAGGCCGAAGAGGAAAGAAAAAAAAAAAGATTAATCCGTAATCGCATTCATGGATCAATAATGAGGCTGAATATTGAAAGAGTTCGGTATCAAGGCCTTTTATTCGAACAACGAACCTACCACGAGTACCAATCGATTCCTCGTGACCACGAACCGTCTATTGTCATTATTCATTCATTATTATTATTCGTTTATTATTATTATTATTATCATTGTTGTGTCGTAGGATTTTATTTATTCTTTTTTTTTTATGTTGTTGCGATTTTCATTGGTGTTTTGATAATTAATTCTTTGTTGTTATTGTTGGGAAATAATCGTAATTGTTGTTTATTATTGTTAGTATTATTAGTAATATTAATATTATTACATTTATTACAATTGATGATATTATTGTCATTATTACTATTACGTTACTCCCATTGTGCACTAGTTATTGTTGTTATTATTTAGAGAATTATATTATGAAGTTATTATTGTTACGTTACTACTTTTATCGAGTAAAAAAATGATATTCATGATTATTGTTTGTTGTTTTGTTTTTGATAATTATTATAATTATGAATTATGAAAGGAGATGGGTAAAATGGATCTGGGAAGCACGTGTGCATATTCTATCATGGAACCAATTATAATTATGAAATATACAGAGCTATTATTATTTCTCATAATTATTTCGATGTTATTACTGACATCGTTTGGAACTTCAGTCCGCATTACTTTATAGTTATATTTTTGGGAAACAGTATTTCCCGTGGCCTTGCGTTGACGCGGCTGTGAAAAAATTCGACAAAATAAATGTCACGATTATCATCTTTAATACAATCATCATAATTATTAATTAAGCCTGTACGATTAAACTAACTGTAATTTTGCATAATATAATGAAAAATACATTTTTATTCGTTCCCATAATTATATCCACTTTATCATTACTACGTATTTATTTTTATCGTGGTTTATATTTTACTGTTATTATTATATATTAATTTGTATATTAATGTACATTTAATTTATATTTAATTTATATAGCTTTAAGGTGTTGACGCGGCTGTGGGAAATGAAATTCGATCAAACAAATTCAATCTCTCTCCGCCAATCCTCTCTCTCTCTCTCTCTCTTTTTGTGCACTCAGAATTTGCACGAGCAGCAGTGCCAGAGGCACGTATCGCGTACCTCTCTTCATAAGGGCGGATTTAGTATTCCGAGCGCGTTAAACCTTGCCAAAGACACGATCGCCACACCAGACTAAATTAATTCATCTCAAACTATCGTCAAATTCTCATCAATGTCCGCCACCGTGTTTTCGGTTCCGCTGTGCGCGCCCAAACTACAACCGGAGATTTTCCGGAAGCTCGTAAACTCAGCATCGACGAGGCCTTTCCGTTTTACCTTTTCATCTCCCTTTTTCTACTTTCGACGTATCTATACGCGTATTCGTCTTCGAACACGAATAACGCGTTTTCTATTTTGTTTTTCACTTCTTTTTTTTTTTTTTTCTCCTTGTTTTTCTCGTTTGTTTGTTCGCCTCGTAATCGTTTTTGTTACCAAGAATAAAACGGTTATACGGGAACAGGAAAATTTTGGGTCGGGAAGTTTTCCGAGCGTTTGTGTGGGCGATAACGAAGTGGAGGATAGTAACGTGAATTTGGCAGATGCCAGGTTCGAGTGAAAGAGCCTGCCACCGTTTATTTAGTGTAAGCTCGTGAAAGCGCAAAACTCGCTTCGTCTCGCGGCATCTCATCCGTAACGAGGGTTTTCGCAGTGATGCATACGTTCTCGTGTATACATCAAAATACATTTCGCCCGACACGCGTCCACTTACGTACCCCTATATACGCAAATTACTCAAAATTACCTTTCCCGATTTATTTCTCGTGTCTTCGAATATACATTCATATACATGTATATATATAAGTATATATAAAAATGGATTACGTAAGCGACTGCCGTTTCACTTTGCGAACCAAGCACTGATATAAAAGTTAATGGTTTTTATTACGAACTCCCATGGTTAAAGAAGATTTTGTAAAATCTCCCAAAGTTCATGAAAACCTCAATTCTAATATGGCTAACGCGGCTGATCAGAGAAAAATGTTCGGGAAAGTCTGATTCGAGGGAATTAGCTGAATTTTTATTATTCATTGAATAATTATTAACATTGAATCAAGAAATAAATAAAAGCCCTGTAATTCGCAAATTTTTACATTTTTGTTTTTTATTTATTCGCAATTATTTTTCTTTATATTTCAAATTTCGTTTCAAGTTTTATTCGTATAAAAAAGTCGAACCTAAAAAATCGCCTCTGGCAAAATAAAATCATTATTCACATGACAAAAAAAACAATATATGGTGAAAAAAAAGATCAGCGGTCGTTTTCAGAAAAAGTCACTAAAGTGGATTTATAATCACGGTTGAAATTAAAAAAAAAAATATAATTGTTGATTCTTAGAATAAATGAATACTCGATAAATAATGAAAGTAGAAACCCTGCTTACAGCAACGATTTTTTAGCCTCGTTTCAACGCAGTTCCTAATGTACTGCGAAATATGATTCTGCGAACGAAAAAAAAATAGTGTGTTCATCGTCATCCGTGTATCGTGTAGGTTGAAAAAAAAAGTGACCAAGATCCATTCCACAGGGAAGAAGTGGCAAAAACGTCAGAGGGTAAAAACAAAAAGAATACGAAAAAAAAAGATATATCAGGGAAGCGTGGGCTATGAAGAATTATACCCGAAGTTTCGTTGATGGACCCGAGGGGCAAAGATTCCAGGATGAGAAAAAAGATCTGAAGAGAGTGCTTCGTCAGGATGACCGTGTCATGTTTTCCTGGTTTCCTGATATACGTCACGAAGACACCGGTTCGTTCCTCAATGCCCTTCCTATTTTGTTTCCAATGCTGGCCAAGACAATACAGAAATGCCCTTTCCGAAATTCTAAGTAATATCGTACGAGTATAACTTCGCGCTTGATCTATACGCGTTTCGGTATACAGTTCCACCACCCTATACGTCCAATAAATATTTCCGATCGAGGCATAGCTCGCTCTCTTTCCCTTTCCAATCTCACCATTCGCTACGATTTCCCCTTCCCCCTCTCACATTTCGTATCGATTTTTATCTCGTGTTGCTTCTTTTCACCCATGACGAATCGATGAGAACCTCATGGGCTCGTAGGTCTTGTATGGCTCTCTCATCCGGTCTCTACCCCCGTCATCTGCAATCACATTTCGGTTAATTTCCCTCTGAGACCCCCAATAACTTAATTGGATCATTTGTACATGTGCCACGTATGTATACGCGTGTTTGTTTGGGTTACACGTGTGAAGAAAGGATTTATATATATATATATATATATTAAGTGTAGTAAAAAGAAATTCATTAGTTTTTGGGCTCAACCAATAAAACTGCATTTATAAATCATAAAATTGGTTGGGTTGCATGTGTGGAGGAACGATTTTTATATATATTAGGTGTA
>JAPYZI010005127.1:0-11219 GCA_030523105.1 Ophioninae sp. A BG-2022a
AAAAAAGTTATCGATGATTTAGTGAAAAAACTTATTTCGCCCAAAAATCCAAAAAAATTTTGGATTTTTAATATTTTTTTAATTGGTCCATTTTGATGTGGTTTTGTCTCCTGAATACGAATATACCATTTATTTTCCTAAAAACCCAATATTTCGAGAAAAAAATGTCGAAAAAATATCCCCGAAAGGGTTTTCGCATTTTCCCAGTCTAATTTATGTGTGAGTGTTTTCGTTGCGACGGAACTACGCTCGCCTTTTCTCCACGCTGCGCTCAGTACATACACACACATGCGCCCTCGCTCGTAAAAGATTAAGATTACTCATATTTGATTCGTAACGTCAATTTTACATACCAAATATGAGAAATTTTCCTTAGAAATCCAAATTTTCCAAACAAATTCGAATTTCCTAAAAAAAACTCGTCACCGTTACCGAAGCTTGTTGACCCAAACAAATCCAAGAAACCCAAGCAAAACCAAACAAATTCGATATCGAGGTTCCAAAAAAAAAAAAAAAACAACCCGATATCGAATTTGTTTGGATTATGATCCAAGTATAAATAATTATCCAAACAAACCCAAATAAACCCAAACAAATTCGGAGTTTGCCAAGAACCTTGATACCAAATTTGTCATGTTTCACAATTCGAATCAGAGAATGTTGATAACGTACCAAAATGACGATGTACGATGTGAGACCAACGATTATAGTGCTAATCAAGAGTTCTTCGAGGAGCACAAGACGAAACACGGCGCCTATATCTCTCGACATTCTAAAACGATTCGTGAACAGAACGATAAGTTTAATGATATTGACATTGAGATCTACGAAATCGTAATTTTCAACTTACTCGAGAATATTTTTATGTCTGATTACGTTATCGCGAAAGATGAGGCGCACGGACTCCGGATCGCTGCGTGGATCCAAATTGAGATTTTTTATTCTAAATATCAGAACTGACATCTTTCCGCAAAGGTGGAGCACCAGACTGAACAGGCAACCAATCGTTGCCGGATGAAACATGTGTATAGCAATCGTGGGCGATTGCAATACCCAAACCAGCCAAAATCTCAGCGAGCTGTCGACTTCGAAGTAGTGACGTGTTCGATAGGGTAAAACGAAAGGCAAACTCTCGTTGCGAAATACTAGAAAACTTCATTCGGTTTATGAAAAAAATTAAGGCACAGTAGATATCAGGTGAAAATTTTGTGAAATTCATTCGAAAACAGTGGAAAGCGATGAATACTGCACATAATAAGGAAAAAGTTTCCGGTGTCCATCCCGATTTTATTCATTTTTAGAAATGTTATTATTCACTGAAATTTAGGGGAAACGTATTTTCTTTTATCCACGAAAAAACAATTTCAAAGCATCAAACTGATCCTCTTAGTTTGGCACCCTCAAATAATTCGTGTAACCCGAAAATTTTGAGGGTGAGTTTCACCTCTTAAACCCGTTTTTACAACAATAAAAAAAAATACGTGTCCTTTCAAATTCAATGAAAAATGACATATTAAAAATTCGAGAGTATTTTCTCGAGTATTGTTATATCTTGATAATCACTCGATCTCGAATTCACATTGGACACGTGGATTTTTAAATACATAATTGAAAATAACTATTTTTCATGCATTTCAATAAATAATGTACTTTTTTTAAATGACTGAAATGGAGAATAAAAGTAATATGAAATATACTACAGTTTAATTATGATCATTCAAATGATATTGGCACTACTGATACTAGGAATATACATTTTAATCGTGCCTTCTGTATTAACGATCATTTGTAGTTACCAGATTTAATACGAAATTCTAGTGGCTTCGAGTGATAAATAATCGCCGTGGTGAGTCCCATTATCACCCAAAGCCTGAAGAATGACTTTGCAATGCGATTGTAAATTAAATAATTTTCTTCCTCTTCCGGGCTCTCGTAAGTGCAAGACTCGACGTCGTTAATTACTCGTTTTATAAGATTCATAAGTCTCGTTGAAAATCGCAGTATTAGCATTTTCACCAGTACCATTATTGCCAACGTGTTTTCCGAAATGTTGATAACCATCTCTTCCGCATTGCCACGAACGTGATACAAATCATGATTTTCCATGCTCAAGTGAACCAGAAGAAAAGTCATCCACAGGCTAAAAGTAATGTAAGTCGGGCGCAGCGGCCATACTCCAAAAAATACAAATACAGTCTCGTTCCATTTAAAAAGAAGTCTGGCGTTACCATCATCATCCTGGGGCGTTTATCACACAGGATATATTGTACAGCATCGGAGAAAGAAAAAAGAACATTACAACGAAATTTTTTATTAATTTTTACCCCGTCAAAATACTCCTTACTTTTTTTTCCCCAAAAAATAAAAAAAAGTAATGATAATCGATAGGTCACCATTTGAATCCGTTAATATTTTCGAAAAGTATAAAATTCGATTTAAACGATTTTATAATTCAAAAATTGTCTTAAATCGTTGAAACAATTCGTTTATTAAAAATCGATGATTCTATTATTGACAACAAAAAAAAAAAAAACGAGGATTTGAAAAAGCATTATTTCCAACACTCATTGAAATAGTACCGGACTCATAAACCGATTTTGAAAAAGAAACAAATATTTTTCTACGTTATTTGCCGTACTAGAATTCGTCATGATTTTCTTTTTAAACTTTTAATAAATAATAAGCTGAATTATTACGATAAACATTTTATTTTATGAATAAATATTTTATCAAATTGAATCGGTGGAAAAATATATTCTCAAGCTCAGCTTAATGCCTAACTACGAATGTACGATTTCACCCCAAGCATAAATTTTCCTTTTACTCACTGCCATTACGAGAAGATCCTTCGATGAAAGTTTACGAAGGACTGAAGGTAAAATTATATTTATAACTTCTGGAACCTCGTAGAGAGTGCATTGATTTTTTCAACCCCGTACGATCGTATTCTTTTTTTTTGCAATTGTAAATTTATGAGAAAAAACCTCAACGTATAAAGCTGAGAAGAAAATGCACATTTGTTCTCCCCGATAATAAATTATGATTAACCTTGAGGTTTCAAACCACTGTGGTAAAAAGGGCAAGATTTTTTCCCCCTACAAAGCCAGTAAAGTTAAATGATTATTTCCATTCTCAATATTCAACTCCACGTGAACATGAATAATTTGTGAGATAATTGTTACGTGGGGAAAGTGCTTACCTTGCCTTCCATTTATACATTTTTTTCCACGACCAATGGGGTGAGAATTTACGCGACTACAGTTTTCTACATTAATATAAAAGATATTTATTGAAACCACAAGTAAGTCTGTGCTCGACGAGAATACTGAAAGTTGTAAAACAACAATTGAAAATTGCAATTCTTAATACGATTTAACTTTTGTAAAAATCGAAAAGTGCATTCGTCGTTCGTAGTTTATCGAAAAGCACAAATTACTTTTTTGTTACGTGTGTATATAATTACCTTATTATAAATATTTATTTTAATTAATTTTTATAAATTAATTTATTATTAATATTATTATATTATAATAATATTAATAGTTATAATTGATATATACTGTTTAAAATATATGGCTAAAATGATGCTATTAAAGACAAAAATATTTCATGTGGTATTAATTCATAATTAAATTACTTTTTAAAAAGTGGTCCTGGACATTTTTTAATTGGACATTAAATAAATTGAAAATTACATTATTGCAAACAGGCTATATTTATTTTCACCGTAATCGAACACTATTGCTAAACGTCTACTCCAAACTTCAACGTTCAACAAGACTTTTTCACTAATTCATACAGATCGATGCTTATGCGTTACCAAAAGTACCAAATCTTGAGAACTCACGAGTAATTCGGAAATTTTTTTTCGCGAAATAATTTCATCTCAATTTTACTTGTATTCGTCATCGATTAATTATTTTTATTTTTTCTTTTGTTTGGACGCCTTGAAGATAGAATAGAAACGAAAATGTTGTTCTCATGACCAAAAAATTAATGAAATTGAATATTTCGGAATAGTTGTTCGTTGTTTCATTAAGCTAATTAGATTGTCCACTGCATCAATATCCAAGTTGGATATACCCGTTTTTAAAAACAAAAAAACTTCGAGGATCAATTAAAAAATCACGATGATAAAAATCAGTCTCCATAAAGGTTTCGTGAACATATCATACATCTTGTTTCGTCAAATTACGTAACATGGATATATATCCTGCGGTACTTTTAAGAATCTGAAAAAATAAAAAGAACAATTTAATGGCGCCTTCAATGACCCAGTTTCTATTAGCCTACAGAAATCGTTTTCGTGATCTGTCACTTACGCCGCAAAAGTTGTTCAATGAAAAAACGTAAAAACCACCGCCGGTCAATTGAATCGGCATTTGAGCGCCAATCATGCATATGATCATTTGCTTCTTAAAAGAATTCGACAATTTGTACCAATCGCACTCGTAATATACGTTGCGTAGATTAGTACTCTGTAAAAAAAAAAAAAAATAGTAAATCGCTCGATCTATTCGCTATTTCCGATTTTTTTTTTCAATTGCACGTTACGTCAGTAATGAAGATACTGAAGCGTACTTCAATAAGAAGATATTCTCCGGCGGCGCAATAGACATAGATCAACAAAATAATCGCCAAGCCGTACAGCAAACACGAAAGGAAAACTCCCTTGTCTTCGGCATTGACTTGCTAAAAAATAGATTAAATTTATTCAATTTTTAGGCATCGAAGTACACGAAAATATTTTAGTGAATTTTTCGCCACACTTAAAAACTCCATAACTTATAGAAATCATAAAAAATATTGGCTTCCGCAAGCTAAATATCACTAGTAGTGACTAATTTAAAAAATGCATCAGAAGAAAACAAAGCTGATGGGAAAATTGAGCCGGAGCCTCACATCTGCATAATTACCAATTTTGTTATTATTTATTAAATATTAAATATTGCTGTAAAATATCAAGGAAAAAAAATGTCCAAATCTACAGATTTCTGGACACCAAAAATTCCAAAAATACGCAGTGTACGTAAAAATGTGTCGGCGATAAAATATTCTTAGTTACAACTGAATTAACACATATTTTTATAAAATTAAATATTGCATTGAGTACGTTATTATTTGTTGGGTGTAAAATACCATAATAACGATGTACGACGTAAGACCGAGAATAACAGTGCTCATGAAAAGCTCCTCAAGGAGTACCATATGAAAAACCGTTTCGATGTCTCTGGTCAACCTGAAAATATAAAAGAACAGCTGCAATAAGTTTCACGAAAGGAGAGCTGATATCACCGAAAAACAAAACGGTCAACTTGCTCAACTATAATACGGTGTCTATTAACGATATCACGAAAGATCAGTCGCGCAGCGTCGATTTCGTTTTCCGGATCCAATTTGAGATTCTTGATTCTGTATACAAGGACGGACAGTTTTCCGCAGACGTGAAGAACAATAGTGAACAGATAAGCGTTTGTCATCGAATGAAACATGTGTAATGCAATCACGGGCGATTGCAATATCCAGGCGAGCCAAAATGTGAATGAATCATCAACCTCGAAGAAAAGTCTGGTACGATACGGTAGAGCGAAAGGCAGGCTCTCGTTACGTAAAACTAGGATAATATAGTCACTTTATAAACAAGACTTAATTTTATAAACAAAAATTAATTTCATAAACAAAAATACACCGCCAGGCATTGCAAAAAAAAAATAAAACAACCCACGACTGTATTGTGAAACAGGTGTCAACATTTGTCGCGAACAAATAACAAAAAAAACAATATTTTTAGCATGATTACTTTTCTATTTACAATTCACAACAACAAAATTAATAATAGTAAAAAAACGAAATATTTTTAGCACGATTAATTTTTTAATTTACAAATCACAACAAAAAACTACGTCTAAGATAGACGTAGTTTTTTTTCTAGACGGAATTGCTACTTTAAGGGGTGAAATAACATCCAATTAAACAAATTTAAGGAGCGATGTTTACAGCTAATATTGAATTATCTAATATTTACATTTTTGAGATGGTGGAAGGGGATAAAAAGCTAGGGGTTGAAAGTAAAAAAAACTCGTCTGACTCAAAAATTTTGAGAGTACATTTCACATCTTAAAACTGTTTTTTAAACGATAGAAAAAAAAAAGCTGTCCCCAGATTTCGATAAAGAATAACACAATAAAAAATGAAAATATAGTTGATAATGTACCGAGAAAAAATGTTAACTACGTGCTTCATTTTAATAATGTTTTTGTTGTTACCAGATTTGATACGTAATTCCAATGGCTTTAGATGATAGACAGTCGCACCGATGATTCCCATTGTCAGCAAGAGCCTGAAGAACGACTTTGCTATACGATTGTAAATCAAATAACTTTCTTCCTCTTCAGCGGTCTCGTAATAACAAGAATTAACGTCGTTAATTATTTCCGTCATGAGGATTCTAAGCCGCGGTGAATATCTCAGAACCGTCATTTTCACCAAGATCATAATTGCCAATAAAGTTTCCGCAATGTTGATTATCATGAATTCCGGATTGCCGAATACGTAAAAGAAATCGCGATTCTCCATACTCAAGTGAACCAAGAGATACATGATCCACAGGTTAGAAATAATGTAAGTCGAACGGACCGGCCATACTCCGAAGAACACAAATACAGTCTCGTTCCATTTAAAAAGGATTTTGGCATCCCTGGATTCCTCCTGCTACGTTTATCACACGCGATATGTCACACACAATCGGAGAAAACACAGTACTGTAATATATTTACTCTTTGACCTGTTGAACGAACGTTCTTCATTCTTGTAATTTTAATAAATAATTAAACAAAAAAAAATTCTTTAATAAAGAAAAATGAAAAAAAATAATAATAATACAATATTTTAATAAATAAAAAAGTAATAACAACCACGCAATAAAACATTGTAACGGATTAACATTGCTCTGAAGTTGTACGAATTTTGTATAACATTTTTCGTAGCAAATTGAGTGCTATTTGATTTTGGCATAAATTTTGCTTGACTTGTACAGTTTTTTTTTTTTTTATTTGAAAGAGACCACAAGATCTGTCACTCACAAAAATCACATTTGTGCTGGGGATCGTTTCAGAATTATAATCTTTAATTTATTTTTAATATTATTAGAATCTTCAAAATAAATATAATTATTTTTTCTTTTATGTATCGTTCCAGTCGTATTCCCTTTTTACGAACTTTAACCCCCTTAATAATTAGAATGATATTTTTATGATTTTAATAAATAATCGTTAGAGTGACCGTATCGTTTTTTAGGATGGAAACCCTTCAATCCTGACTGTTAATATCGCTATTACTACACGATTTGACCCTCGAATTCGAATTTGCCTGCTACTCACTGCCATTTTGAGAAAATACTAGGATGAAGGTTTACGACGTTCTCATGATAAAATTCTACGTATAACTACTTCAAACCACAAATAACTGTTTTGATTTCCTCCTTTATAAATGTTTGTTTTATTTTACATGCATGGAAAAAAATACAACGTATAGAATTTAAAATCAGATGCCTGTTCACTTTTAACGACGAATATCGCAACGTTTAAAACTGTGCTGGTGACAACCGCCAGAACTTTCTCTTTTCTCCGGAGAGAAGTATTGTAAATCGATCGTTTAGACGTCCAACTTTGATATACCACCATGAACATCGGCTTGAATAATTTGTGAGATAATTGTTACGTGAAATAAAATGTATCGTTCTATACTTTTCTTCAAACTTGCCTTTTTACGTGGAAAATATATTCCCTGGCTGACAATGTTACCTCGTATTCGAAATAAAGTATTACTTATGTGACTACAGGCGACACACGAGTCTGTACGCGATTTCATTATTGCAAGATAGAAAATTACGACTGAATTGTGACTTTTTTTTATAGAGAATCATTTTTTTTTATTAAAAAAAAAATGATTTTTTTTTAAATAAAAAAAAATGATAAAACTTGGAACGTGAAGTACACAAATATGAATCTAAGAATAACAAATTTGTCAAACCGAAATACCGTCAACCAATATTCATCAAATTTACCGAGTTGAAAGTGACAATAAATTAATACCTCGTGAGATAAATAGATTTTAATGTTTTAAATTTGTTTATTTTAGAGTGAAATATGAAAGAATGAGCAATGATTTTGAACTGCGGTAATACTGGATGCGGTAATACTAGATGCAAGGGTATTTCCATTGAAAATTAACTAAATATTTTAATATTTGCAGCAAAAAACTCTAATTATTGTTGCAGACATAATGGCGCCTTCGCGGCCATCTTGACGATGTCGATACGTTTACTGGTGAGACCTAGTAGTGCCTCTTCGTCGCAAACTGTTCGATATTAGATTCGATGAAGGGGAAGTCGATCCAGCCCTCTTCGGTTACGTTAAAGGCAAATTTAAAGAGCAAACGCAAGGTGTAACAGTGATCATCGTAAAATTCGAAATATTCACGAAGGTACATAAAAAAAACCATGAAGACTAAATGACGCATAAAGCTGTTTTTTAAAGTATCGAATGAATGACAGTATACCTTCAATTTAAATACCGAGAAATTTGATGACCACTCTGGAAACACGCCAACTTCTTTTGTTTCCAATGACAGTATCTTCGATACAAAGCGAAACTAGACTTTATCACCTGTTATAACCTTAAAAAATCGGTAAGTATCGACGGTATGACAATTTTTGTTCATTTGTATTTTTTATTTGGATGTAATTTTTTTATTTTAATTTATATAATTTTAATTCGTTATTTATACATTATTTTTATTATTTCAATTGACAGTGGGTCTATTTTTTTGTTTGTTTGGCTCATGGAACAGAAAAAGCTCTTTCACACTGATGCAATGACGGTTGAATGAAAAAAGCAAGTTAATTAGTGCCACACTCGATGCACGTGATAATTTTATTGAGTGAAGTATCTGCACGAATAACATGATTGGGAACAAAAGAATCTTTAAATGACAGTACGAAGCATCGTGACGTAGGCCATGGCAGTTTTCAGTATCTAAAAGGAATGAGAAAATAAACAACGCGTTAGCCTCACGAATAAAACGTTTCAATGAAAAATATGCACCTCGCTGAATCGAGGAAGAGAAAAAATGTAGAATCGGCCAGCTGTCAACTGCAACGGCTGCTTCGCTCGAGCAAGGCAAATGAGCAAATTTTTTTGATGCCTCGTTTCCATCTCGTACCAGAGACACTCGTAATACGCGTCGTGAATGTTTTCGCTCTGAAAATGTCATTTATGGAAAGCAATTATTTATTATGAATATAATTATTACTTGCTCATTCAAGTATCATTGAAAAATATTTTAATTAGAATCGATCTGAGCTTACTTCTTGAATCAAGTACTCGCCAGTTATGCAGTAAACTAAAATCACCCCGAGCAAAGCCATGCAATAATTAGCTAGAAACAATTTATCGTACATAGAGCTGGAACTCTGCGAAAATATAAAATTTGGATCATTCAAAAACAGACACATAAATTTAAAAGAGAAACGTGAGAAAACGTCAAAAAATTGTAACTGAAGAATGAGCGGCACGAAACCGTACCGAGAGTAAACTGAAAGTGACGAATCCAATTAGCATTGTTGATATCATTAGTTCCTCCAATAAAAGCAGATTGAAAATATTATCAATCGCCAACGCCTGCCTGTTTCAAATAATACCATATCCGCCGTGTCAATTTTCACTTTCGATTAGCACCAATTAATTACAACATTTATAAAAACGTTATTATGTGTTCTTCTTTTCTCACCACATAACCTGTAAGTGCTTCTTAATAATATCATTGAAAACCAATGTCACATTTTCGCATCCTGATGATTCGGAAGTTGATCCTACACGACGTATTCTATTGGCCAATACTGACATCTCACCGGCGACATGAACAACCAATGTGCATACAAAAGAGACGGTCATAGCATGGCAGTAGTTGTAATAACATATGGGCAACTGCCAGACGTACATTAATACATAAATACGAACATCCTCAATATTAAAGAAGAGATGTGTTTTATAGGGAAGAATGTACGGTAGGGTTTCGTTCGCGAGTGCTGAAGAAAAAGCAGAAAGAAGAAAATCAGATTTTGAAATTTGAGCGATCCAAGTCTGCGAACCTGACTTTCATTGTCATCTTTCCGAAATTCGTCGTTGTGACGCGTACGTAATAGCAGGAAATTACGAATTTGAATTTACAAGAAATATTTATTTCGTGTTATTGAACAGAAGAATTTAATTGAATAATTCGTGGTTCCTTACCCGCCACGACAAAATCTTTCATTGGCCCGATATAATAGACAACACCCGTCATGAACGCCGTATAATGTAAACCTCGAAACCACATCTTCCCACTCGAATTATAGGCCAAATACAATTCCTTTTCCGTTTCGTTCCGAAAATTACCATCCTTGATGCCTAGCCCGATGCGAAGTAAGACTTCTTTCAATGTTGTTGAGTGTCTCAGCACGATCATTTTGAAACTGAACATCGTTTGTATACTCGTCTCGAGAAGATTCTCAATCATGAGTTGCATATCACCGAAAACACTGTACAAATTAATGAACGCAAGTGTTGCGTTTATTATAAAATGAATGTAGTTTATATAAAAGTACACAAATGTTGAATCCAAGGGCCACATTCCACCGATCGAGAAAACACGTCTGTTCCAGGCGATGAGCTGCGACGCTCTTTTCATATTCACCTAAAAAATGTCCCACCATTTTTGTTGTTGTTTTTTTAGTGATCCATGCGAACGAACGGAAAAAATATCGCGCGAGATTACCACGAAATAATTCGGCAATTTTCTTACTCACGGACATGATTCGATCGAAATACACCCGATGCAAGCCTCAGACTCTGTGAAGAATAATCGCTAAGGCAATCGCTACGATTCGCGCAAAAAAAAATCGTTCAATTTTCCTTTCTGTGAGCTTGCACTTGGCGCAAACATTAAACATGCAGATGAGATGTTGAAGATCACGTATAATATCAATTGTGATATTATGCACCCATTCTTATCCCATTATTTACCATCTTTTCCCGATTATGCTTCGACATACCGGGAATTGCTTGTACATTTTTTATCTGCCACGTCAGCGCATGATCGTAACGCTCTCCCTCCTCCATCGCGAGTCAGGAGTGGGGGTGCGAAAGTTTCAGCGTCGAAAGCACAGTACTGTTACACGA
>JAPYZI010005128.1:0-11218 GCA_030523105.1 Ophioninae sp. A BG-2022a
TTTTGGATATGTTTGGGTTTGTTTGGCTTCTCATCATTATTCGTAACGATTACTGATTTTATCTGATTTTTATCGTTACTCTTGAGTTTGTTTGGGTTTATTTGGGTTTCTTTAGTTCCTAATAATTATTCGGAACATTCACTGATTTTATCCGATTTTTATTGCTACCTTTAAAGGGTTAGATTATTTCGATTACATGAAAACAAGGATTTGTTGAACAAATATTATTATTGTGCAATAATAATAATAATAATAATAATAATAATAATAATTGAATAACATTATTCAAATAGAAATAATTATTGTTATTATTAAATAAAAAATATTAAAAAACTATATTAAACAAACCCAAACAAAATATTTGTAATTTTATTTGATTTCGGATAATATTTCAAAAATATGTATAATCATTTTCCATTTTTTTCATTCCCATATTGCCACAGTCTAATAAAAAAACATTATGATTATTATGAAGTTGCTGTTATTATTATGATTATTATTATTATTATTCTCTACTGTTGTACATACCCTGACGCGATAAACAAACAGGAAATCAATCAGCTCTTCCCATCCTCCGCATACAGGACGTGAATCTCGTACTCCTCAGTTTACTTGTAAACTCAGATGCACCAAATATCGATTTATTTATATTCACCAACTAATCCGTTATTCGCGTTCTCCTCCGATAGAAATTGGCCGACATATAGCGGATGTGGCTGACTGCGTTGGTAATGGAAAACAGACGAGATGATCTCGTAGCTGAAAATTTATAGCAAGTTTGACGGTTGAATGGACGCAAGGGGTCGATGATGGTGGAAAGACTAAAGGCACGCAGCATACCCTTCAACGACATCGAAATTTTCAGTCCCTATTTTCTCCCTAACAATACAACCAATCGGAACGAAACTCGTTGCTTCGTAATCGACATTTATCAAAAATTTGGAAAAAAAAATGTTTGCACTTCGCAGCCCTGATATAAATGATTAATTATTAATTGATCAACTAAAATTATAATTATTTTAAGAGCATATCAACCTTGGCAGTTCAAAAATACCAATATTGAAGATTTTGGAAATCAATTTTACGAAAAAATGACGAAAAGAAATCGTTTTTATCGAAAAAAAATCAAAATATCGAGGAAAATCAATTAAATTAAAAAATATATCGAAAAAATAAATTAAAAGTATATCGAAAAAAAAAAACAAAATACTAGAAAAGATCAATTTTACGAAAAAATAACGAAAAGAAAAAAATTTACTGGACAGCTTTTATTTATCTGTGCGATAATAAGTTATTTTTTGTACTTCGACTCTCGACTACATCGATTAAAAGTGTAAAATATTAATATTCGAACGTGCATTACGTGCTGAAATCTTTTTTTTGTATATATTAGGTGTAGTAAAAAGAAATCCATTATTTTCTGGAGTCAACCAACCACAAAACTGTCGCGTAAGTTTGTTCAGTACGAAATCTCATTTTTCCAACGTTATCCAGTATAACCCGATCGGACTTGTACAACGCGAGATACACATAATCCATCTTTTCGAAAGAAACATGGATTTCTTTTTGCTACACCTCATATTCAATTTTTTTCCAGTTCCGAAGGTGCCGGAATTTTTTTTTTTTTTTTCTTTTTAATAACGTTTGACAATATTATATGGTAAATGGGTTTTACAAGGTGGGGGGGGGAGGAGGAGGGGTCAAAGGTTACACGTCGAGGGTGTATCGACAATGTCAGGCTTTTCAATATTACGATATTTAATTAAAACTCGAGGCAGGAAAAATCAATCCTTGACAGAGAAAGAGAGTGAAAGAGGGAGGGGGGGAGGGGGAGACTCCTCGAAGAATTGCTCGCAAGTTTTTCCTCCTCGAAAACATCCCGCAGACTCCGGAGAATTAATTTCGAAGTTATGAATTTTATCGTAAACTTTTAATCGCGATTAATACGTTTTATCCTGTGCACGGAGAATCCATGGTGGTGGGGGGTGAAAGGGTGCATCCGCGACGTAATAAAGTTCAACTCGTCATAGTTGGGACCCGTTAGACATCTGGGGAATACGCGAGGGTGGAAATCTTGAGATACACAGTGTGTACAAATTTTATTAACATTCTTGTACTTTATGGGTAATAGCGAAATTCGCCTCTTCTCGTGTCGCTTCGAAAGTAAACGTGATCGCAATACCTCACGTTGTCGCAATGCCTACACCCCGGCTCCTCACTTTTTTCCTCGCTTTCGCGAATAAACATGGACGCGAAAAGGTTGAACACTTTTTTACTGGATTAATCGATCGAATCGATAAATCAAAATAATTGGGAAAAGATTGGAATATAGTCGACTCGAAGGAGGCCTCTGAACAATTTAATTTTTTATTTTGTTAATGGCTTTATTTATTTATTATTTTTTATTTTATTTTATTTTTTTTTTTTGTCACTTTTCTCAGTCCGAATTTGAACGTAATTCATTTTTTATTGTCACGATCTAATATGCTTTTATATAAAATGCTATCGAACACGATACTAACTAATTTTTCTCAAGAAAAATCCTTATTTTCACTAAAATTCATTAAAATTTAATTATTTTGGCAACTAAACGAATTTAAATTATCTTTAAAAAATTGTTACTTTCATTATACTCCTAATTAATCAATAAAACGGAATTCTATTTTTAACGAAAATCCTTTTAAATTCAATAATTCTCCAAAAACCCAAATTTAAATTTTCTTTAAAAAAAATTCTTATTTTCACGAAAATCCCTTTAAATTCAATAATTAATTCCCCCACTAACAAAATTAAATATTCTTTTAAAAAATCCTTAATTTCATTAAAATCCTTTTAAACTCAATTATTTTTCCAATTAAACAAATTGAAATTTTGTAAAAAAAAATTCTAACCTTTAATTTAAATTTTTCCTCCCACTATTCAAATTTAAATGATTTGATCAATGTTAAAATTTTGTTCGATAAAATTTTAAATGGGTTTTGAAAGGTGTTTCCATTTATGAGTATCCGTGGCGTAAAATCGATTCCCTCAAGGCGAGATATTACCTACGAAATATAGGCACCAACTGATTTTAGTTCTACGATCGTCGGATTACTCGTAAAATCCTTTCGGGCTGTTTGTTTAATGATAATTATAGGTGCGCCCGATAGGACGGGTTACACGCAGGTAGATACGCGTTTCGGCAAATTACGAGGACAGCCGTTTCGAATAACAATTCCGATAACGTTCATCATAGTAACCAAAGAGCTCTGACCAACCGATAAATCTACCGGATTATTCGCGATCTTCCGAATCTTGTACGAGACTTGTAATTTCGCAACCGAATATCCCATCAATATCATTCCTGTACCGAATATCCCATCAATACTCCGAGAATACACCCGCAAATCGCAGTTGAAAACGGAAAACGCGAAAACGCATATTTCAATACCGTGAAATCGAGCTTTCATTGAAAATTTACAAATTTGCAAATGGAAAACGAGAATAATCAAGAACACGGTGAAATTCAACAAAAAAAATATGCACAATCCAAATCGGAAAAAAAAAAACTACGAAACGTAAATTTCGATACTGCCAAAATCGAGTTTTCATCAATGTTCATAAATTTGAAAAATAAAGGTAAACAAGAAAAACAGAATTACGTGAATTATTACGAAAATATACAAAAATCCGAAAATATATTTCATTCCATTTTCATTCGGCTTATCTTTCTCTACTCAAAAATCAAATTAATTTTTTCCACGCTTTACTGAAACGTCATCGCCGTTATTTTGAATACTGAATATTTTTGCAATCAATTTTATAAAAAAATAACGAAAAAAAAAACAAAATTTCAATCGAAAAAACCAATAAAAAATTTAAAAAATACCCAGAATATTTGAGTTATTACAAAAATATACAAAAATCCTAAAATATATTTCAGATGTAAATTTAATTTTCATTCGACTTATCTTTCTGATTAAAAAAAAAAAATCAATTTAATTATTCCACGCTTTACTGAAACGTAATTTACTTTAATTCTAATAATAAATCAAATCCATATTTCCATACTGCATCGAAATATTTGTTCACTTACATCATTCCCATTAAAATAAAAAATTTAATGATTTTTTTACTGAGATAATTCCCAAAATTATTAATTAGTTAACACGATTCATTAACAAGTATATTTTCACGTACAAATAATATATACCGCATGAAATAACTTTAGCAAAAAAAAAAAAAAAAATTACCACAATCTCGGATCAATACACGAGCCATCCGGAGGTCCGTCCAGATTTTCGCATACCGGAAACACTTGCGTCCGTGAGGGGAAACCACGTTATACAGGGGATGCGAAAAAGAGAAGCGTACACAGAGTAGAAACGACCACGGGGTACATCCGGAATTCATGTATATTACATGTTCTCACGCGTCGTACATCGGTCTATGGGTTACGATTTTCTTTTTTTTTTTTTTTTTTTTTTTTTGACGGTATGCGCATTTTTAGCATAGCTCAGCAGGGCATCCGATCCGTCATACGAATCGGTCCCTGCTTGGTTTCGCGTAGCGTCCACCTACGCCCACCGAAATCGATCGCTAAATACTGACCTTTTTTTCTTTTTTTTTTTTTTTCGTTCGCACTCTCGTAAAAAACCATTTGGAGGTGATGGTTTGTCGAATAAACGTCCCTCGGCATCCCGGTACATCGTTTTTTGCCCCTCCCGCGTTTTCACCTAACAATGGCAACCTCGAAACGCTCGTTTGAAATTTTTGTATCCCTCGGGATATCAAAAACGTAAAAACTTGAAACCCACTACTTTTATCCGTACAGAAAAAAAAAGGAAGATCATTCGGAATACCCTTTTCATTCGAATTTATAATTTTTATTTTATTTTTTGCAAAATTTAAACAAATTGAACGTTTTATTTAATCGAAGAAATATTTGTCGAGTATCGATACAAAAGAGCCATAAAAAATGAATAAACATATCACTAATGGATGAGATTCTAGTTCGAACGGAAAATCATCAAATTTTGAGATTTCGGATCGAACGAAAAATCGTCAAATTACAAGATTTCTGTTCGAACGAAAAATCGTCAAATTACAAGATTTATGTTCGAACGAAAAATCGTCAAATTACAAGATTTATGTTCGAACGCAAAATCGTCAAATTGTGAGATTTCTGTTCGAACGTAAAATCTCCAAATTTTGAAATTTCGTTTTCACCCAAAAATCTTCAAATTCAGTTCTCGAAATTTTCTGCAGCTGTTATGTAATAGGCACACAATATTTATTCAAATAAACAAAGAATCTCTTTACATTCCTCTATCGATGCTTACCATTGAAAAATTAAAATCCAACGTTAATTATAAAACAATTCACTGCGAATAAAAACTACTATGCGATACCTATGAAATTTTATTTTCAATGTACCTCCTTAAATAATTTGAAACGTACAGATATAATTTAAAGTGTACGAAAAATTCTGAATTTCTGAAAATGCCCGTATGCCCACGCGACATTATCCATGATCGATACTAAATGTTCTGAAACCTCGGTATCAGCTGCGACCGCGAAGCCCATTCTTTTGGCTCGCCCGATCAATTATCGCCGAATTGATCAATGGCGTACGTGCGCACTCCAATCGGTTCCGTCGTTTCTACGTGTCAGGGAAATAAGTGCCTCGCTTAAATTTACAAATCTTTCAAATATATATATATATATTTAATTTATATATATATATATATATGTATACAATTTTTTGTAAATTACATAAATATATATATATTCGAAAAAAAATCGTGCGCCGATTTAACAAACGTGAGTTTGAAGTGGATAGAGTCGAGTTTATTTCCTTCTTTTATTCTTATTTTTACGATTTTTATTCAGTCGTTAGGACGTTTTATAAACAAAAAAAATCTCTTTTTTTTACGATTTTTGGAATACGCCAAATCGCGTGCCGAATTTTGAAAAATTGTTTACTTTGAAAACTCATAATTTATTGACACGACTTTTGAAACAAAAAAAGTCTTAGGTTTAGATTCGTTTGAAAACATTTTTTTTTTTTTTTTTTTGATTAGTCGTTCGTTTTTTTTCTTCACAAACACACCAGTCCATTTAATACCGAACGTTTAATATTTTTTTTATTTTCTAGCTGTCGAAACCACACACACACACAAACACATAAATATATGTATATAAAACGAACGACTCATAAAAAAAAATTTTTTTCAAACGAATGTAAAGCTAACATTTTTTTTCCAAAGGTCTTGTCTATAAATTATGAGTTTTGAAAGTAAACAATTTTTCAAAATTCAGCATGCGATTTTTCGTATTCCAAAAATCGTAAAAAAAGAGATTTTTGTTTATATATATATATAGATATATATAAACAAAAAATATATATAAACAAAAATCTCTTTTCTTACGATTTTTGGAATACGAAAAATTGCATGCTGAATTTTGAAAAATTGTTTACTTTGAAAACTTTAAAAGAGATTTTTGTTTATATATATTTTTTGTTTATATACATATATATATAAACAAAAATCTCTTTTTTTACGATTTTTGGAATATGAAAAATCGTATGCTGAATTTTGAAAAATTGTGTCCCTCCCTATATATATAGGGAGAGACACAGAGAGAGAGAGAAATATAAATATAAATATATACATATGTTTTGTATGAACGAGGAAAAGCTTCTCCTACGTGGGATATATTACGAAGGAGTGCTCGTATGGAGAGAAGTTCACGTTATTCTCTCTCTACTTCTTCGCGAGCCCTTCGCTCTTGTACGAGGGCACGTATGACTCGTGGGGGAGGGTTGAATATGTGCTCGGAGCTTACAGAATCCCCGGAGTTTTCCCCCGGCGACTGCAAATACGCGTGAGCTGCTTGCGTGGAAACTTGTGTGCCTGGGCTTTTGTACAGCGAACACGTGACGAAGTGTACTACACACGAGGAACGGACACACAGATACACACGCACACACGAATCAGAAGAGACGAAACGTGTACGCAGAGCTACGAATTTCTCTCGTTGCACCAGCTTTTCCTATTTCGATTTTATGTACCCGTTAAAGTATGTACTCCATACATGAACGACAATATATATACATGTATATAAATGAGTTTTACTCAAAAGTATCAAGCATCTTGAGAGTTTTCTGGTCGAACGAAAAAAAAAAAAAAGGATTTCTCGGCGACAAAAAATCGTGCGACGATTTAACAAAGGTGGGTTTGAAGTGGATGGAATCGAGTTTATTTTCCTCTTTTATTCTTATTTTTACGATTTTTTGTACAGTCTGTAGGACCTTTTGAAAAAAAAAAAATTTTTTTTTTTTCACGATTTTTGGAATTTGCCGAAACGCGAGCTTGATTTTGAAAAATTCTTCACTTTGAAAACTCATTATTCATTGGCAAGACTTTTGACAACAAAATTAGCTTTGGTTCCGTTTGAAAAAATTAAAAAACATTTTTTTTTTTTCGATTATTCATCAAGTTTTTTCTTGAAAAAATACACTGCTCCGTTTAATTCGCAACGTTTAATGTTTTTTTTTTTCTTTAATTTTCCATCTGTCAAAACCACAAATATATACACATTTTTATTTTTTATTTTTATATTTTATTTCCCAGCTGTCAAAACCAGTAAACAGAAAAATTATTACAGAACATACGCATCCTTCGTAAAAGTAAAAAAAAAAAAAAAAAAAAAACACGTTGATTTATACGAAACGCGTCCAAAATTAATTCCGCTGGTTTATACAGGAACGAATTATTCAAAAGCGTTGACACGTAACTATAGTTGTATCACATGGGTACAGCCGCTTAAGGTTCCGATTTATTTCACCGAGGACGATCCTAATGGACCTTAATGCAATTTCCTTCCTCCGGTGCGGCAGAGCGCGTATACGCGATACGTATTCACGAGGTACCTGTGCGTATGCACGATCGCTTCTCGCGTAGGTATTCCAAGCTAGCAGTTGCGCTCTGCATTCAGGTCTTCTTATTTCTTTCTCTCAACGATGATTTTTTTTCTTTTTCGACGATGAAATTCGCTCGACCGTACTATCGTATTTAATATTCGGTGTAGTAAAAAGAAATCCATTATTTTCTGACATCAACCCAAACAAACCCAAACAATTAGTCATAAAACTGTCGCAAGGTTTGTTCAGTATGAAACCTTAAGTTTCTAACGCTATCCAGTGTAACCCGATCGTACTTATACAACTATTTAATTTTTTGAATTATTTAATTTTTTTAATTATTCAATTTTTTGAATTATTTAATTTTACAAATTATTCAATTTTTTGAATTATTCAATTTTTCAAATGATTTAATTTTTTTTATTATTCCATTTTTTAATATTTTTATTTTTATTACTGATATAAGAAACGCCTAGGCTTTAGAACTGTTGTCCCATCTGGCCAGTAATTACAAAGATACTTATACAATTATACAACACGAGAAACATATAACTAAATTCGTCAATTCGAAGAATCATGGATTTCTTTTTACTACCCCTAACATATACGCTCCCTTTTGTTCCAACGCAAAAACAAAAACTTTACGATCTGTATTTTTTTTTTTCTTTTACATTTCTCAA
Organism: Ophioninae sp. A BG-2022a; assembly: GCA_030523105.1. NCBI lineage: Eukaryota > Metazoa > Arthropoda > Insecta > Hymenoptera > Ichneumonidae > Ophioninae sp. A BG-2022a. Next base: position 8,587 of record JAPYZI010005128.1, read on the forward strand.
GGTATCGGTTCATCGCGAAATAGTACGAGACAAGTACAAAAAAAGAAAAAAAAAAAAGTATAAAAAAAAGAGTCGCGTCAATTAGTCGCTTTTTCCACGTGACACTCGTCCGCACGAAGTTCACCGGGCGATCACTATCGCGATGGACATAAACCCGATCTCTATAGCTTCTACAACCCCCCCCCTCCCCCACCCCTTCACGCACATACCCGGACAGCCGACACTTCCTATCCACGATCTGTCCAATACGCGTTGTCCCTCGCAATTCTTGGGACACGCAAGTTCTCATCACCCCCCCCCTCTCACTCTCTCTTTATCTCATCGTCGATTCGTGAAGACGTATCCATTTAGACGCGTCAGTAGCAATCCAGTGCCATTTTTCGAGGCTTTTTCCACGAGATGAGGCGCTGAACCGTGAGGGCTGACTGCATCGACCGGAACGAATGTTGAACGGAGGGTTGCGATGTCTAGGGAACGCGGAGAATAGCCCAGAAAGTTTCAGCATCTCGTGATACACGACACTTCTCTTTTCGGTGGTTTCTTCATGGTCTTTGTTGTTCATAAAGAAATCACCACTTTCAAAGCGACGAAAGTACTCTTTGCACGTTTTACTCGTTCGAGCATGTTACCCTTACACTTTTTCAACCTACGATCCTTATGGCGTCATATTTCTTTGTCAGAAAATAATAAACCGGAAGTTGCTGGAAATGTGTCTTCGCTGATATGAAATTAGCTATTGCGAACGTCCGTTGAAACGAATTGCGTTAATTCGTCACGAAAATGTTACCTCTGACGTTTCACCAAAAGCTGTAAAGTTTTTTACTACCCACAGCTAACTTCAGTCGAATTTTTACGTAAACTGTAATGAGATCTGCCGTGCAGAAAAAAAACAATCAAATCCGACAAAAAACGCAAAAATTACGTAAGTTTGAAGACTTAAGTAATTTTTGAAAGTACTTTTGAGACAAGAATGCAATTATTTTGTAAAAACGAAGTAAACTGTGAAATTTTTAAAAACGATGCATAACGCATGCGCCGATCGTAATTTCGGTCAATGCCAAGAGATGGCGTTGAATTTTGCTCGTACTCGCGTACTCTTATCCAATGGTACTCGTAAAAATACGCAATTCCCATTTTTGATTATTTTTGTCATCACGTGTTGATGCGTATATCACGGATTGCAAATGGAACGTCGCTACCACAATTTTTCACTGTCTAACCATTGATAAAGATGAATGGTTCGAAGTTGCATCATTCCAGTTTCGAGCAACAGAATTTTTCCTCTGGAACCGTAAATTCGTCAATATTCATCGACGTTTGCTTTTTCGCTTTTTTTATCGGCCATTTTTTCTTCATATTCCTACAAATGTCATTTTTAATGGAAAATAATCGAAAGTTGTAGCTGCAATTTAATATCGTATTTAGACGAGGCAAACGCGTGTGGTAAATAATGGATGAATTATTACTTAGCTATAATTCTGATAGGAAACCAAATGATTATCTTTATTGAATCGAGCTGTAGCGAAAATGGAAATTAAAGCTATTCTGAATATTGATGAAAGTAAATTTGAAGCTTAGTACTAGTTTAGGTTATGGCATTGCGATGGGTGACCCAAATATGAATATCGGGATTTATCGAGCCGGAGTTTCTCGGAAGCAAATATACGTCGCTGGTTCTGTAGATATTTTATTTAAATCGTATTTCACGTTGAAGAAAATACTCGTTTCTGAAATACTTCGCATCGTTGAACCGCTTTCAAAAATGTTCAATTCCGGGGGATTGTCGAAAATTATTTTTTTCGTTTTTAAAGTTTTAAAAGAGTCTGTTTGATCGGAAATTTTCTGCTGATTACGAATATGCCCGAGTTTTTGCCGAAAGTGCGAAATTAAAGTGGGGAAGATGGGAAAACCGGTTCTAGAATATTTTTTTGACATTTTTCCCTCGAAATTTTGGGTTTTCGGGGAAATAAATGGTATATTTGTGTTCAGGGGACAAAGTTACATTGAAATGGACCAATAAAAAAAATATTAAAAATCCAAAATTTTTTTCAATTTTTGGGGGAAAGAAGTTTTTTCACTAAATCATGGATAACTTTTTTTCCTTTGGGTTCTGGTATTCCACTTTGCGCTCAATCTCTTCGTTATGACTTTCTTGTCAAAATGCTTTTTGAATCATTAAAATCCGATGATTTTTCGATTTTTGGCGGAATTTCAAATTTGGACCATCCATTTTTGCAAATTTTTCCATACATACCCCTTTGCCTCTTTTTTTGCGATTTTTCAAGTGAACTTTCCGGGAAAACTATACGGAATATCGATACGAATCCAACGCCATTATTTAAGTCAGTCAAAAACCTTTTCCAAACTCTCCCATTGAAAGTCCATAGCATATAAGAAGCCCACTGTACGACCTTTTGAAATATCGTGATTTTTGAGATTCCGGAAAAGTGGCCGGGGGAAGTAGAAAAATTTTTTTTTCTGTTTTTAAACTCTTAAAAGAGTCTATTTGATCGGAAATTTTATGCCGATTACAAATATTATAAAATTTTTGTCGAAAGCATGGAACGAAGCAAAGAAAAACGTGTTTTAAGGTGTTTTTTACGATTTTTTCATAGAAATTTTGGGTTTTTGG
>JAPYZI010005129.1:0-16597 GCA_030523105.1 Ophioninae sp. A BG-2022a
TATATATATATATATATATATATATATATATCCACGCAGCACTCATGCAGATCATAACTGTAATATTTTTACCTCTCTCAGCAGAAGTCAACGTGCTAGATTGACAATTACTTTTTGAGTGTTATCACTTTAGCCTGCTTCTGAACAGTGCCGACCCCTGTCTCGATGTAAATATCCGATGCGCCATAATTATATTTTTCAGAAATATCTTATAAATTGTTGAAGAACCGTTTAACTCGAGGCCTATTACAACCGACAGCTCTTATCAGGCTCGTTGACTAAGGCGTTTTCAACTTGAGATCTGGATGGCGTTTCAGAAAATCGTGGTAAAAATGTTTACTAGCACTTTTCTTGGTCATATTGAACCGATGGTTCGGTTTCCATTGCTCCACGAGATCGAAACTTCATAAATTCTTTCCTAGTTAAAGGCATGTACCTATTTGGTATATCCACCACGTGCGCAGTTGGAGCTTCTTCGAGCTCCTCGGTAAAAGTTGGGTCAAATCTTCCTTTTTGAGTGGTAGTTTTATTTTTCCTCCTCGTTTTAAATTTGGAATATAATCGAACAGCGTACTTTTTGGCACATTGTAGACTTCCGATGACTTTCTTAGGGATTATTTTTTTGACATCATTTTATCAATGGCTTTTTTCAATATTTGATATTTGGGGGTATTCTCATATCTCGGTTTGGGTTTACCCATGTTGAATCTCAAAAACAAAAAACCTCAATAATAAATACGATAAAACAAACTTACAAGGTATTAGAAGACTTTGAGAATGGCCGAACTTAGAGACCCTTACAAGAAAAATTCTCATTCACGTTGTGTGTTCTGAATTACGAAAAATCGTAATTCAGGTAACCCGAATAAGAAAAAGACGACGGTACAAGGTAATCCGACGGACAATATAACCCGATTGATAAAAGCATAATGGTAACACAAATCATTCGAGTGATGAATTAGTTATGATAGGATAGATAACCCGATTGATGAATGGATAACGGTAGGACAAATAGTCCGAGTGATGAAGGGATAATAGTAGAAAAGATAACCCCAATGATGAAGGGATAACGTTAGGTCAGAAAAACCGAGTGCTGAAAGGATAGCGGTAACCCGAGTGATGAAAGGAGAATAGTGGGAAAGGTAACCCGAAAGACGAAGGAATAACGGTACGTTAGATAAGCCCAATAACGAAGGGACAATGATACGATAAATAACCCAAGTGATGAAGAGATGATGAAGAGAAATTACTTCATTTTATTCGCGGTCGACGACAACGTTGACATTAGCACTGGATCGAAAAATGTATGTACGGTAACAGCACATTTTCCGCGAGAAAACATTGAAACACGAAAGTTGGGAAATATTTGCTAGTACAATACGTTGGAATGCGGCACCTCGTCACGGAAAGAATTGCGCGTTAAGCGAACGAACGTGTGAGCTGCTACTTTCGATCTGTCAAAAAATAATTAGTACCAGAAGTACACCAGCGCGATTGGTAAAAACGTAAGAATGCGAGCTGCGCGCCGCCAGTACAAAAATACAAGAACTACGTTTCCGTCATGATCGATAAGAAAGTGAGCTTTGTAGATACATATTTTCTACACTTACGTATAATTTTTCAAAGTACCTGATTTTCGTCATTTCTGCATAGAAATCGTCGAACGTGGTCAAGTTGCCAAATTTTTAGAAACAGAATACAATCGTCAATAATTCATCATTTCTCCGATGGTATCCACAAATTGTAATTTTTTTAAATTCGAAATTGGCGGCCAGACGGATCTCGGGGCCAATATCCTGAATACACAACAAATGTAGTCGCCATTAGTGCATCCATTTGAGAGAATAGTAGTTTCAAAATTGTGTGGTGGGGGGAAAGCGTATTCTCTATACCATTAACAAGAGATATATACTTTGCTGATACTTATGCCTCATTGTAACTCATTATTATTACAATTTTACTACCTGCATTTACAAAACGCCCAAAAAGAAACATCTCGCATAAAGGTGTCAAGCCGCTGATCGACCTAGTGTACCCCAATGCTGGTCGCCGTATTAGCGGTTCAGTGGCATTAGGCCACTAATGGCTGATATAGATCGTGAGTCGTTCAATAACCCCCAATGATGGTTGACGAATTATTCGCCGATTATCATCAAACCAATAAACGGCTGAGTGCTCGTATTTTCGCAATTACTGGCAACCCTATATGAGCAATCAGCTGTGGTCCGATATTGTACCATTTGCGAAACCCTATTCAGGATCTATTCTTAACGAACTTTGATTCTTGCATTGATTAAGAATAGCGTTCACACAAGCGAAATGAAGGAGCGGGTGATCGCGCTGTGGGAATAAAAAATATAAAATAGCTTCTATGTTCAACTAATGATATTGAATTCCATATATTGCATATTGTCACGTCCGTGACAAATCCAGACTATTTCTTACCTATCATTGCAAAAATCCTGTATTTCAACAATTTCAACTAGCACGCGATTTCAACGCATTGTCTATGAAAAACATCATGGAAAGTCTCGCACTGCAGCTGAGTCACATACATATGCGCTGCATCACCAAGAACTTGGAATGCGACTTTATTCTAAGACCCTTAGCCATAATTATGAAGGCACATGAACGGTACATAAAAAGAAACCTTTCAGATTAAACGAATAACACGTGAAGCAATATTCAGGTTAAAATTCTATTTGTACAGACGAAAATACATAATGACTCCCTTGCATAGAATTTTAACGATTGAGAACAGAAAATGTCCAAAACTCTATTCACAAAAAATATACGCACTTCGAAAGGAAATACTTTGAGTTGACACTGTTGTAAGACTGCGTTGATATTTCCCACGACGGGACCAAGGCGCTTCTTCCTCCCGATTTTTTGTTCGCTCTAGATAGTGAAAAAGAGTTGAACCAATTCAAAGAATTGGAGGGACGATTGTGACTATCGGAAACCCAATGGGAAACTTACAAAATATTTCCCTTCTTTATCCGGACCAATAATATGAACTCTTCCATTTTCATGCCCTTGCCACTAATCCAAAAATTACGAAAATGAATTTCTTTCTAGAGTTCTTCTCCCACTCTTTCAGCATGAAAAATATTCTTTCATGGCAGAATGAAAACTTGGCACGCTAGTCTCCCTTCAGAATTCACAGCAATCAGATCTAAGTCCCCCGACAAAATCCAGTGCAATCAGATCTAAGTCTCCGATCAGAAATTGTTCCGCGCGCATCGCAGTCTTCAAGCAAAAATTGTTACGCGTCCTTCTATTGCGACTCCGATCCAAATAGAAGTCTTCAATTGAAATCCGTCACGTTTAACATATAAAAAATCTCTGTTTACATTGTGTTAAATATTTTGAGTCTATCCTTAAAATTATTTGTATCGAAGTATTTTGATCCGCGTATCGTTTCATCTATTGTAACAACTTAAAATTAATTTATTCTATTCATTCGTTATATCGAAAATGATCCTTATTGTAATACACACAAATGCACACGCTTATTCGAGTCTGTGACATCGAACCGTCCACCAACAGACTTGCACCATCTGCGAGCGCTTCGGGCCCACCAGCGACGGTCCTTAATTTTATGATCGATATCTGATACCCAAGCGAAAGGGTCATCATCAGCAACTCACCAATGTTAGTAAAACGTTTTCTAATATCATTTCTCCCTGCATCCCAAATTGACAGAATTAAGCCATTTGGTTAATTCGAATAAACCAAGAGTCAGTCGAACGTAAGTGTCAAACCATTATTCCAATAACTGAGTAATTTGCATAACTTCATCAAAAATCCTACTTACCGCCATAATCCCCTTTTTCACCTCTCATCCCGTCTTATTGCGCTAGGCGTAGGCACAAAAGGGGCATACAACACAATATATATGACCCCGTCACCTCAGGACGTGATAATATATTGGTGTTTCTACATTATATGTGCGATAAAAACATACTATTTATCCGATTGTGATAACCAACATTGTCGTTGACATGTTTCCTTCACTTCTCTTCCAACCATCTTTTCAAAGTCCGGTATCTCGCTTTACGCCAATATATAGAGAGAGTACCGGTAAACTACCTAGAGTAAACTGTTCATGGAGGCTGGCCGCGGGTGAGCCGACACTACACTGGTGCAAATCTCCACATATCAGACACACAGGAAGCTTCGTGTTTGCCATATGGGGAGTAACACTAAATCGCATACTTGCCTTTAGCACGTATTACTGAAAATCTGATGCCCTTACATTATTTACGTCTACCAAAAGTATATATAAAAAATTGATTATTAACCCTTCGCGTGCACACTTCCGCCGCCAACCTATAAGTGCATACTGGGTCAATCTGACCAATGACGTTTTTTTTGAATTGTTGTATTTCGGTAAATATGCATTTTTTGTTTTGTTTTTTTGTAGAGACGTTTTTTGTAGTAAACGATCCGTACTTTATGGCCCCAAACTTGTTTTTTTGACAAAAACGAAAATTAAATGGCAAAATATTCGGTGAAATTGAAGCATGCGTTCAAAAATACGTACTTACACGGAAAAAGTTATGTGTAAAAACGACCTAGTATTCACTCGAAGGGTTAAAAAAGCTTTAATCACGCAATCGCTTTAACACGTTTTTGCGTATGCATTCGAGGCCCCATGACCCCAAAACGCTCTTTTCCTTCTTTAGACCTATTTCAAAGCAAAGGAAAGAGATTGCTTTAAAGAATTATAAATAGAACAACGCACGAGCTGCAAAAATTAAGTGATCGAAAAAACATTTAAATTACGTATTCTATTATGTGCGAAGCTGCAGGCGGCATTTCGTCCTGACAGAGTGGATGTGAGAATGCGAATGGGAGAAAGACAGACAACGAAGTAAGAAGCTGTAGTAAAAAAAGAGACCGTAAAGAAGTGATGAGGAAATGGCACGTATAGCAAACTTGACAAAAAAGATGGCGATAAAAGTGACCCCTCTACCTCTTAAAAGTTAAGGGGCAGGATGGGGGAATGTAGAAAGAGTGGGGAAAGGACATGTGTAGGTTGAGTCATTTGTTTGGGTACAAAGTCCAAGAAACTGCCCCTGCTATGCAAACATCATATCACGAGATACCCTGTGACCTCTTTTTGGCAAAATATCTCCGTATCGTACTTGTAAAGGTAGAAGGTACCATATAATAGAAAATAAAATACATATAAGAACGTCAATAGGTGAATGTCTGCAGGGTAAAAATAATGTGAATACTCCAATAACAAATCGCAAGAAAGAAAATAATTAAAAAATCAGAAAATACAATATCAATTAATGAACGTAAAATTAGAAGGGGCAAACAACGACATAGGAGAAACCGGAATGAGATGAAGCGACAGAGAGAGAGAGAGAAAGAGAGGGACAGAAAAAAAATGAAATTGACGAAAAGAGAACCAGAGAGAAAAATCCAAAACAATGAAACAGCTCCGAGTACGTTCCGAAAAACAGATATAACCGCGAGGTAAAAAAAGAGGAACCATGGACGGGGGTGACTACAGAAAAAACGAGTAAAATTGGCAGTGAGATTATTCTGGACGTGCATTAAGACGTCAGGCGGCGACGGACGCCTTGGGAAGTATTGGCCGACACTTTATTCCTTCTTGCTTCGACTACACCCTTCCAATATATCAACATGAGTGTGCGTGTATGTGTGTATCTCTCTCTTCCGCTCTGTGCACCGGGCAGCAAAGCGAGACAGTCAAAGAAAGAGAGAGGGAGAGGGTTCTTCAGGAAATCAAGCCACAGTATAATATTCTTAACGTTGAGGTCTCAGCCACACATGGAAAAAACTTTATGCACGTGTAGGTATAGAGCGTTGAAGTTCAGCCGTCAGAGATGGAGGTGTGAAATGGGGGGCGGGGTAGAGGGGTAGAGGGAGAGTAGAAGGATGAACGTCGAGAGAAAATTATGTTCGCCCTAATCAGCCAAGGTGTGAACGGGCCCATCTGAATTCGTTAACCCCTCGCACCGTCACTTCTCATCGCGCGATATAACACCACAAAACACGTTAACACCATAAGATTTCACGGCGGCATATGCCTATATCATACTCCTCTCACATGCATCACGATAATTTTTCATTCCACATTATTAAACCTTACGCAAGGCCACTCTCAACTTGGAAATCTATATTTTTCTGGTGCTCAAGTGGAATACTAAGTTGAATTATACAACTTTGCCTCCGTACGTCCTGCTATTTAGCAGGAAATTGTTTTGTTTGAGACCCATTAATGTGTGAGAACAATTCATTTTTTTTCTTGGGTTTGTGAACAGCAGATTAGTAAATTTAGGGGTTCGCGTAGCTACCGTAAGTTATTTGAAGTTTGAATATGGACATTTGTATGTTAAGAAGTCGTAGGATTTTTAAATACTAAACGTCAGAATAGACCTATTCCATGGACAATATAATTATCATTTCCTAAATTATCAATATTATTGATTAATATTGCTAAAAGTATTCATCACTTATGTGATAATTTTTGAACATTTACTTAATCGTATATAAAGAAATATAAATATTCACGAGCTGTCAAAATTATGGTACAAGTTACGATTAACAAATAAATAAATGTATTAATTCTGTAAATAACAAATAACTGTGCTTACTATGGATATTATCATAACTGCGTTTGCCCGTACGTAAATTATAATAACGCGAACAATGAACTATACAATTCATTATTCGTTCTGGATTCTTTATAGAAAACTAATTTAAAAAATAAGAACTTTACATAAAAATAAATTTATGAATGTCTTTTTATGCAATGGAAATTGTATATATTTATGTTTTCACATAATTGTGATTGTATAAATGAGTTTTCATATAAAAGAAAAATTTTTTAAAATAATTCTTATATTTTACAAATGGCTTTCACATACCAAAAATATTTCTCCAACACATTCAAAAATCCAAGTTCATCGCGTGCAAGATTTTTCCACGATACGAATAATATTCCGAAAAGAGTTAAGTCGGGAAGACCATTTACTAGGTCGAAAATGATGGGTTTCTTATGTTGTTTGTCATAAAGTGAATACACGTAGATGTGTTTTTTCATATCTTAATTGTTCGAAAAAAATATATATACTTTTTTAAATGCAAATTGGCCATCGCCTACATTAATGTTTAGAAGATTTTTTCCTTTCTCCCGCTTGAATTATCTTGAAACAAAAAATAAAATCGATTCTTAGAGATGAGACCCATATGCTGTTGGTGAACTAGATTTTTCGAATTATGTGCAAAATTCAGGAAATGGCAGCTTAATAAAGTCGATTTTGTGATGTGTCATGAAACTTCTGCTATGTTCATGAGTAAAAGTAGGTTTTGCTATGTTTACGGTAAAAGTCGGTATTCTTAAAATTCAAAATATTATTTAGGTTCGCCATTAAACTACTGATGCAACGAAGATGCGTGATAAATTTCATGGAAATCGATGCAATAGTTTCAGCATAATCACTCCAGCAATTGGGAAAAACATAGTTTTCAAAACACGCGCCCAGAGTTGCACACCTTGGTTTACTAGGCACGAACTCTTTTGACGTCTTTTTGCGAAAAATCCAATAATTCTTGAAATGTTGCTATATAAATTGCATACAATATACATAAGAAATTTTACTATCAATTTATGCAAAAAAAAGATTTCTCCATATTTGTGAATGGTCTTCCCCCCCTTAAGTTGGATAAGGGACAATTGGTTCGTAATTAAACTAGTCACGAGTCTGCAGAAAGCTCAAATGGAAATTTCTCTTAAGGAGATTAGCGTCGTGCGGACAACATCAGAATTTTTACCAGCCTGGTCTTGCTTTAACATCTTGTTACAAATTTGAGATGTGTATACCACCGCTCAGTGATTTTCTTTCAAGATTTGATAAGTGGAGGAGGAAGCGGTTACCGAAAATCAAGTTCGAAGTGAAATTTTCGAAATACGAGCATTCTTTGTGTAGCTACAAAGCCTCCATCCACATAAGGATGCCGCAACTGTGGATCCTCCCTTGTTCTCTTCACTTCGAGGCGAGAGCAAGGAAGAGCCAGGTGCTTCTTTGGTCAGATCGTAATATATGACTTAACACCCACTGAATGGGAAGAAGGAAAAATAAAAAGTCGATGCAAGGGAAACAAGAAAGAAACCTTAAGGGAATTGAGAAGTTAGAGTCAGAGCCAATAGAGAGAGAGAGAGAGAGAGAGAAAGTCTGTTAGCGGCGGGGGGTGTTCGGATTTGGTCGAGGAACGCACCTTGCCTCGTAAAGAAAGACCTCCCCCGACCTACTCTTGTTATTAATGTAGTATACTGCTCGTCTCTCTCTCCCTCTCTCTCTCTCTCTCTCTCTCTCTCTCTCTCTCTATTGGCTCCAACTTCTCAATTCCGAGCATACGCACAGGTACATATACACACGCACGTACGCATATACACTTACACATGCTCATTGCATTTTATTTCCATAACGAATCTCGCCACGATACTAGAGCGTCCAAGTAGGGAAAAATAAAAAGCGAGAGCATCGATTAGGAGACATTGAATTGATTCAGCAAATGAAAAAAAAAAAAAAAACATAAAAAATTAGCACGTTACTTCTATCCTCTGTCTTTCTGTACATCATTTTTTTGTAATTCAAAAATTACATTATCAAGGGGATGGTACCCCAATAAAATTCTTTTAATCTTTGCCACTTATCGTACTGAAAGGTCAGACCTCGAATAACAATTCCCCGAAAGCCGTTGGGCTAGATAGCCAGTAGAATCAGGAGAACTGGCGGTGATGTAATTTCCAATAGACCGCGGGGTTCACCGAGTAGGGAGCTGGAAAATTATTATATTACACAGATTCAAACCCTATAATCCCTAACAACCAGTTTCGATGTAGCGCAAAACACGCAATGGTACATGCAATCAGTAAGTTCTCATTCGATATCGATAAATATCTTTTAAATGGCGAATTGGTAGGACCCGTACTCATAGATCTCGAGAAAACATTCGACTCCGTTTGGCTTAAAGATCTGCTTCACCTTATGTCGTCTCTGCGCGCGATATAATACACGGAGAATCAATCATCACCTGGAACGGATTCAACCGATCAACAATGGTATTCCAAATACCCACTCAAGTGCATTTGCCAATGATATATTTACCTACGTCGCTGACGGCAAATTCCCGGTTATTCAACACAAATTAAATAACGTAGTAAACTAAATATATGCTCATTACAAACAATCGAACCTTAACATCAACCCGCTTAACCCTTTATGGACTCATGTTGTACTTCTGCAACATACCATTCATATGGAAGTGAAAATATACCAAAAGGCGATAGACCGACTTTACTCGATGTTGCACATCGGCAACAAAGCATTGTAACGATTTAGTAACAAACAAGCTCACTAGATGGCGATACTTGTATTTGTGTTTGATTTAAGTGACGAACGAGTATTTTCGTCGCCTGTTTCGAGTTCTTCGAGTTCGTCTATGAAAAAATATTTTTCGGTGACATAGTAATATTTGGCTGTTGAAATCGATATAAGTAAGAGGTAAGAGGATGTATTTCAATAATCAAAAATATTTTTACTAGAAAATCATTTTTTTATTATTTCTTAGACAGATTTTGTTTTGTTGCAAATATGCAACAAAATATGCAGTTGTTTTGTAATAATAAATACTTAATTGTTAATAACTTTTTAAAAATTATTATTTCTGTTAATAATAACCTATTTACCATCTAGTATCAGTAAAACCAACAAATTTAACGACCTTGCACCGTAAAGGGTCAAGAGAGAAACGATCATATTCAGAAAAATCGTCAACGAAATATCACCACTAACAGTGCCATGTATCAAAAACTTCCAAATTACAATCGAAGACAGACCTACAGGAGAAGCCACAGGAATTCCCAACAATAATATTGTAAAATACCTTGGCGTCCACTTCGATAACCTATTCAGATTGAACGACCACCATGTGATCCAATTACAAAAAGCAAAAAATACACTGAAAGCTAACAGCGGAATCTTTCAAAATAGAAATATGGAAGCGAATGCAAAGATTATATGCTACCAGTTACTGATACGGCCAATCATGTTCTACGCTACCCCGATCTGGTGGAACCCCGGATCATCAGTCATGGAAAAATACAGAACGTTTGAGGGATCATGCCTAATAACCTACCTTGGACAATATCGCACGGCTGAATCGGAATATACAAGACGTATCTACAACGTATCAATATACGATACAGCGAATATTCCTCGTTTCGACACATTCTGTCTCACGTTGGTGAGAAATTATTTCAGTAGCATTCATGAAGTGGGTAACGCGCTCCTTAATGGATTAAGGATCGACAATGAAGCCTCAGTTCCCAGCATAGCAAACAGCAATTACGCTCCTACTGAGTTGTTCACAAACTTAGATAAATTCGGATGTATTTAAAATAAGGATAACATTCCATTCGTCTATCACGTCGCGAGACACTGCGTGAAAAAGCAATATTTGTCAACGCGGACAATAGCAATATTTGTCAACCCCGGGGCAGAACTGGATCCATTCTACCGCTCTACCTACAAGAGATCGCGAAAGCTTCGTCAGACTCTTAAAGCCTTACATACGTCTAGAATTAAAAAAAAAACGATATTTTTACAGATTATTATTGTTTATAGTTGTAGGCGTATTTCTGTGGAAGTTGATTATAAAAAATTCCCTGTAGATCAACACATATTATAGAAAACGTGACTGCCTAACGAAAGGGTCTGTCGCGCGGCTTCAAACATTAAACGCGTTTTTCTCAAAACTACATATTCTGACATGGTCTGCATGATAACTCGTACAGTTTTATAATATTTTGTTACGCTTTTTTTTAAATATTTGAAATTGTTTTCTCTATAGTATGTCGAGCTGAATTTTTGATATTGTGATTAGAAAATTTTATAAACATAAAGTGTGATATTTATGACACAAAATGTACACTTTTTTTTAAATGGCTATAAATTGCTAAATTTTTTTAATTCAAAAAATCCGTCTCGTCAGACTATAACTACAACCTTATTTACAAGAATTTCTTTACGTTTTGCAGATCTGTCAACATTTGAAGAAGAAACGATGCAGAACGTGGAGCAACTTTTTTTCACAGTGCTTCGGGAAATGTGATTTTTCATGTTGTAATTTAAAAAAAATGAAATACATTTTTTTCAATGTTTAAACGCTAAATAAAAAATGTGCAAAATTTATTTTTGTTCATTTCTATTTCTATCTCTTCTGAAAACAGTTTTTCTTATCGCGCACTTCAGGCAATACTTGACATATGTAAGGCCTTAAGCCGTTACTGGTGGCTACAAGGTGAAGCCGAACATATGGATTACCTGAGATAGGAAATGCGTCTGAAAATAATGCATCACCAACAATAAAATAGAGCAGCAAACAGAGCACGCTATTGATAGCAATAGCTATCGCTATAACACATATGCGATATTATGGCACCTTATGCTTAAAAATATATACATTGTAAATATTTAAAATAACCCTACCCCCTGCCCACTCCCATCCCGTTCCAGTCCTCATGAACCCCTCACCCAACATAGCGCCCACAGAGGCAAGAGACTGTTGCAATAGATTTTGTCATTTTTCTTGTTACCATACCTTCAAATACATAGCCACAACAGAGTATTAACTACTGAATACCAAAAAGAAAAAGTCCATGTAATAAGCAATAACAAAGTTCTTCTTCATAAGACTGTTTTTTTTCGTAAGACGCGTCACTGAACGAAAATTCAAAGAAGGAAATATTAGCGAGTAGGTTCGATAAGGAGGTTTATTACTTTTAAATGTATACCGGTATTACTGCAAAATAAACTACCTTAATTAACAAAACAAAAAGGAGCGAGCGGGACATGGAGACTGAGTATTGAAGCGGAGAGTACCCGGTTCGATACTCACCGTAGATTTTTTTTTTCTGTAATTCATATTACTTCTCTCCAATACGTATACCCACGTCGTTTACGAATACAATTGTTTCATTTATGTTTGTTGACATAAATTGTACATAACCAAGGTTCTCCGATAAATTAACTTTGGGTCCAAAAAGACAAACGTCGGCTAGATTGTTAACATTTCATTTTAGTCGCGATTTATAAACAAGACCAATTATACAATGCATCGCAACTTTTCACCCCGTAATCGGCGTTTCGCAGAAGCTCGGGTGATATTTATCGTAGAAACACAGGAAGCAAACTGTTACACGGTTGCAGACTGCACGAATGACGTATGTCTATGTTTTTCAATGTCAAAACAGAAAACACACTTAGATTAAATTGAACAAAAATTTCCCTGTCATATTTATATATAGAAATATACATATGTACATAATGGAGCCAAGCGATCTGACAAAGAAGAGTAGCAAATACCTCTTCGCTCCCATAACTAAGACCACATCGCTTTCCTAGCTGAAACCTCCTTACTATAATAATAATAATAATAATGATATGCGATTTTCAAATAAAATATTGACAAATATATTATCTTCAAAATTAATAATTTTGCGCCCAATTTTACTAAAATTGGGTACCTTTTTTATAAAAAGTGATTTATTATTATTTCTTCTCCACATTCCAACTAGAAAAATAATAATCTGAAAAAAATTACCGCTCCAAAAAAAATTTAAAAATTTCCACGTCGATTAGAATTCTGTGAAGAGTGAAACAGCCGATAATTCTTCAATGGAAATTTGTTATTCCTTGGCGGTTCTCTTACTGAATAAAGTTTTATAAAAATATATATTACGATACGTTTGTGTGTGTGTATATATATGTATATACACACGTATCGTCCGCACGAACAAATTCTTTAACTGCTTATGGACACATTTAGGATCGCGTGTTCATTGCTGTTCAATGACACGTATCTATGGAGATAGTCAATTACGATGATGCGCGTAAGCGAAAGAAGCGGAGGTGAAAAAGGTGGTGTGAAAATGAAAACTGGAGAACTAAAGGCGAATGGGAGCTCTATACCTGTCCAGGTGCATTTTGCAGAAAGACGGAGAGAGAGAGCGAAAAGAAGAAGGGGGCGAGGAAGGAAGAAATGAAGACATATAGACTAGTGTAGAAAAGGAGTGATGGCAAAGATGCTCGTAGCTCTTGGTTGAGTTCCATATGAGAAGATCGTACACACGCCATGAGAAGGATTTTCTCTCTCACACAGACACACACACATACGGACACTCTCTGTCTCCCCTTTCCTATGCCCACCGAGTTCTTTCCAATAAAGATATGAATGCGAGTGCACACACACACACGCACGCACGCACACTCTCCCACCCACAACGTGACGAAGCGCCTGTGTGTCTTTCGGTTCTGACACCCTCGAAACAGCGGGAGAAATTAAAAAAAAAAAAACATAGAGGAGCGAGAAGGAGAGACGCATCACGCGGCGCATGGTCAAAGGCCCGCAGGAGGTACGGTCCCTCGGACTGTGAAGCTAATTGATACGTAAGATTACCTTCCCTGAACCCCCTCGCGGGCTTGTGGAGAGATTCTCGCTATGAGGGAGCGTGAGAGAGATAGAGAGAACGACAAAGATAGAGCGAACATTCGTAAAGCGATTCAGGGATGATTGGTTGTCCGAGGAACGAACGTTGGCACTAAATTCCACTTTCGATTCGATTTGTACCTCCCTCTGTCTGTCTCTCGCTCGCTCTTTCTCTGTCTTCCTCTCGCTCTCTCACTCTCCCTCTCTCTCTCTCTCTCTCTCTCGCTCTGTTTAAAGTTGTATTTTGATTTTGTGATTTGCATCTTTTTTTTAAACTGAAAAGAATATCTTTGATCACAAGAAACTATAGAGATCACAACAATGATGATCATAATAATATCGTAATAACGCAATAATGTGATATAAAATAAAATTATGATAGGTAATAAGAAGAAGTACCTTAAACTGGGGCTACATTAAACAGATTTTGAGAGGTTTCTATATGTAATTCTTTTAACATCGTAAATTCTCAGTCTTTTTACTCCAATAGAACAATATGTCTTTTGACTGTTAGACTGCTCAGAAAATGTCAAAGTAGCCCCTTCTTAGGCCTTGTGGATCCGGGTATTAAAATGTGACTGGTGTCAAAGACATTAAAACCACATGTTACTTTGACATCATCCCGAAAATAAACATATTATTTTTTCAAAAATACATGGAATTAAATGAAAAACAACGTTTTTTGTAAGCAAAGTGTCATCTTTATTTCAATGAGTATAATATTTTACTTACTAAATTATTGGTATCGAAGGTACTTATATAGGCACTTAATCAGTCTTCTAAGTATTGTAATTATTATAATAATTGAGATAAAAATCAAGTAGTTCATTTAACAACCAACTTTGGTAATACTATAATGAACTAGGACAATAAAACAAGCAGAAATAATAGTTATGATAATGAGATTTAGTTAGTGGCGTCCTCGCACACCGCAAATTCATAGGCAGGATTAGTGGAAACTTTGTTAAAAATAACACAGGCCCAATTTTAGCAATTAATGCAGTATATCCGGTCCACATGGTGGTGGTAGAACTGGTAGTCAAATCTACAGGTGTAACAAAGGTTGTCCGTAGTCCGTAGCCCCGATAAAAAACATTCTGAGTACTTTTTCATCTTATTTTGACAATGAAATTAATATTATTAGGATGAACCGATTTAGATAAAGTAAGCCCTTTTGTTCGATAACTTTTGTCGATAACTTTTGTCCATCTTAAAGGCCATTTTATAATTCCGCGATTGATGAATCGTATCAAAATACTTGACCAACTCATTTTTGTGCTATCAAGAAAATTTTGCAAATGCTTGAAAAGGTGATAATCGCTTGCTGCCAGGTTTGGACTATGCGGTGGGTGCGATAGAACCTCCCATCCAAGCTCTCGGAGCTTCCGGGGCGTCACAACACTCTTCCTCTTGGTCAATCCCGGCAGCTTCTGGTCCATCGCCTGCTCCAATCTGGTCACTGTTGTTGATAGAAGAGGTCCGAATTGAGTGTTTGGCCAGATGGCAACAGCTCATGGTGGATGATTCTCTTTCAGCCCCACCAAACACATAGCAAAACGTCTTGACCTATAATTCGGGCTTAGCGATCGTTTGTGCCGGCTTACCGCGATTGGTCCACGATCTGTTTCGGCTGATGTTCTCTTATGTGACCCATTTTTCATCGCCAATCAACATTCGTTTCAAATATGGGTTGATTTCGTTACATTTCAGCAAAGATTCGCGGGCAACAAAAGGTTCTTTTGCGGCAACTCGGGTGGCACCCATACATCGAGAGTCTTCTTGAAACCAGCCTTATGCAAATGGTTCCAAACGGTTTTCTGGCTAATCTTCAGTTCCTGGGCAATAGAATAAGTGCTCACCTGTCGGTCTGACTTAATGATTTCCATGATTTTATCGACATTTTCGACGTTTGGCCTACCAGACCATGTCTCATCGTTGACGCTCATATTACCAGAACAGGAACCTCCGCTTTCCTGTTGCATTTGATATTGTATTGAGTCCATAAACAGCACATTTTTCTGCCGCCGGTTCTGTCTTTTCACCTCGATCATGATGATATTGAAGAATGTATTTCTGTTTTCGTACGCTGTATCACACAGCCTGCTTGACTAACCACAAAACTGTCAAAGACCTTTCCTGAAGCATAATGGCACCTTTATATCGGCCTATATTATGACCCGGTAAGATGTTTATATCTCTATATGTACATCGTACCTATAGTGAGGTACGATGTGCACTATATGTACATCGTACCGGGTCATAACATAGACCACTATAAAGGTGCCATTATACACTTGTTAAAAGTATCTACTGGAAAACGCTCAAAACTTTTAACTATATTTAATATTATGAGAAATACAAATTGAAAAATGAATTACTGCTTTTTCGAATCGAAAACAGAGACAGGAAGATAAATCGAAAAGGTTAAAGAAAGATCTTTCGTTGCATTCCTACAATGCACGTTAATCAACATAATAATATTTATATTCATAACAATAACCAAACACTAACATCGACAAAAAACTGAAATTCGTAGTGATGCATATGCCTTTTGTAACAAAATGTTCGAAAAATAAAAAACAGAAATAAATAAGACGAACGAAAATTTTGTTGCTTTTCTACGGTAAATGTTTCTTCATACAATAATAATCATAAGAATAATACCATAATAATATTACAGAAAATAAAAAGGAAATGCAATGTGTGAACATTATTATAAAAAGAACATAATGAGCTATTAAAAAATAAAAAATGATAATCAATTAAAAAATCGGATCTGAAAAAGTGACACAAACATTTAAAACCAATATAGGAATGAAAATTTGACAAAATGAACTTTAAAATCCATAAATTGACGATAAAATCTGTTTTGCATAAAAAGGTAGGGGAAATAATGTAAAAAGCAAGGACATTTGTTGCATTTGTATGATGCACATTCCTGAATACTGTGAACGCTGGTCTCTGATAGGTAGAAGAAGAGAAAGAGCATAGTTCGTTTCCACCCTTCACTATATATATATATATATATATATATATATATATATATATATATATAAAAGAAAAA
>JAPYZI010005130.1:0-11212 GCA_030523105.1 Ophioninae sp. A BG-2022a
AACACGCGCAAAAAAAAAAAAAAATAAACAAGGAGTGCGCGCGCGAGAGAGAGACAGAGAGAACGAGAGAGAGAGAGAAAGAGTGGGGCAAAGAGAGCGCGAGTGGGAGCTTAAAATGAGTCAACGTATAGATTGCCGTTTCGTTTGGCGTCGTACAGTCTGGCAACGTTGTATCAGCTGTGCCCCGAGACGACAACGAGGCTTTTTAATCCGCAGTAACGGAAACGCCGTACGTTTCATCGCAGTCTTTTCTTTTTCCAATAAATCGTAAATATAAATAACAAACAAATGTATTATACATCTCAAAAAATAAATAATTATATCGCGTTAAACACCTTGATAATCAACATTATTGTTATTATATAATAAATATAAATAAATAATAAATAAATAATCAATAAATATACTATATATCCCGAAAAATAAACAATTATGTAACATTAAACATCACTATACTCATAATTATTATTATTACGTAATAAATAATAAAATCGAATAAATATTTTATTATTATTATTATATAATAAGTATAAATAAATAATAAATAATTAATATATATATTATATATTATTATAGACTATTATTATCACTATTATTATTATTATTATTATTGTTCGATTTGGAAAAATAATTAAAATTTAAGTTCGGTGGTTGGGGTTGGAGTTTGGGGGGGGGGGGCAGAGAGAGAGAGAGGTGCTCACCGAAGCTGTAGTCGGTGTGAGGCGTGGGTGGTACGTGACTCTCGATGGCGGCCTTGCTGAACAAGTAGATGGGATTGGTGTCGGTTCCGGCCGAGTACGCGCACACCCGTAGGTTCGGCTCTAGGCTCTCGCCACCGCTCATCAGCAACACCTGATGCGCCGGCAAAACCCCGCATCTCTTCTCGATCGCGGCCTTCAGCTCGGACACGCTGAAACCATTCACTCATTGTAGTCGATGGGATATTGAAAAATTATCGGAGTGCAATAAAAAAAGCGACCAATATAATTTAGATAATTGTGAAACGATCGACAATTTTGAAGAAAAATCCAAAATGAAAGTGAAATATTGCGATTTTTCATTTATTTCTTGTTTAAATATTATTTCTTTTTTTTTTTTTAATTTTATTTTTTCGACAAATTCGTCGTTTTTATTTTTTTTGAAAATAAAAACAAACAAAAAAAAAACAAAATCGACTCTCATTTTCTCGAAGCGATGTGTTTGGAATAAAATTATGAAAAAACATATGGAAATTAATTTTGTTGAATTTTTTAATCAAATGAAAATATTTATTTTTGAATTTTTTGATTAAATTTTTTTTTTTAATTAAAATAAAAAATGTATTTTATATTTAATTACTTTTTGATTTTTATTTTAAATGTTTAATTAAATGAAAATATAATTTTCGTGGTGCACAGTCGGGAGCGATTCGAGAGAAAATTAGCTGAGAGCGGAAGCAACGACGAAAGAAAGGAAGAGACGCGGGTGGGGAGGGGGAAAGAAAATTAGAGAATGAAAGATGCGAAGAGTGAGAACGAGGTCTCTTGGTACTAGCACAGAAAGACGTACGACCCGCTTTTCGTAATGCGTGCAACTAATATTGCTAAATTTTCATTTGTATCAAAACTTTATAACTATTTCATACGATAAACAGCAACAATTGGAAGACAAACCCAAATAAACTAAAAAAAAAAAATGTTTACTATTGTCAAAAACCAATTATAATAACAAAAATAACAATTATTATTTATAATTGTTATTACGATGATAATTAGAATAAGTGAATATTATTGTATTAACAATAATGATTTATAATAATCATAATGACCCGTAATAATAATGATCAAAAATTGTTATTACGATTAATTGATTATTATTAATATAAATATTAACATTCATGAATATTATCGTATTAACAGGAATTGTTTATAATAATCATAATGATAAATAATTATTATTACCATTTATCATTTCTATTACGATAATTATTACCATTAATAAATGTAATAATATCAACAATAATTATTTATAATAACAATGACCTGAAAATAATTATAATAAGCATTGAACATTGTAAAAGGAAACAATGATTATTTATCGTTGCGATGAAAATGTTATCAGTATGTAAAGGTTTTCTATTTCTCGCTCAGAACAGCCGATCGCAAAAAAGATGAGAGAGAGAGAGAGAGAGAGAGAGATAGAGGTAATTGCAAAGAGCAAGTTTCCATATTCAGGCCGCGAAGGAAACAAGAAAAAACGGCCGAGTGCGGAGATCTCGTTTTCGATAATTGCTCTATAAAACAAGCCGTGCACTCGGCAGCGGACATCCGGGTTCGGGACTATCCTCCGGGTCACCGTCATCGATTCATTCCAAACAAACCCAATTTTACGTGTAAACAGTCAATACAATATAAAATATTATCAACAAATTATATTAATAAAAATATTTGTTTGAGTCTTGAGGCAAACCAAACACAAACCCGCGGGGCTTTGGGTTTGTGTTTGGGTTTGCTTTTGTTTGGGTTTGCTTTTGTTTGAGTTTGCTTTTGTTTGGGTTTGCTTTTGTTTGGGTTTGCTTTTGTTTGGGTTTGCTTTTGTTCGAGTTTGCTTTTGTTTGGGTTTGCTTTTGTTCGGGTTTGCTTTTGTTCGGGTTTGCTTTTGTTTGGGTTTGCTTTTGTTCGGGTTTGCTTTTGTTTGGGTTTGCTTTTGTTCGGGTTTGCTTTTGTTCGAGTTTGCTTTTGTTTGCTTTTGTTTGGATTTGCTTTTGGGTTTGCTTTTGTTCGGGTTTGCTTTTGTTCGGGTTTGCTTTTGTTCGGGTTTGCTTTTGTTTGGGTTTGCTTTTGTTTGGTTTTAGATTTACTTGGGTTTGTTTGGGTCTGAGTTTGGCTGTGTTTGGGTTCGTTTGGGTTTATTTGGGTTTGGGTATATCTCATCCAAACACGAGCGGGGAAATAAATATATCGCAAGAACTGCGAGTATCGACTGGGTAACCGTCCTCGTCTTCGTGGCTCGATGTTGTTGTTATTATCATTATTATTGTACCGGTACTCGCGAACATGAATAAAGATGCATAGACGCGCATGGCAAAGTACACAGGTCGACGGGGGCTAACGAGAAAGGGGCTTTAGCGGCGGGGAGGGACGACGGGCGCGGCGACGTCTTAAGGGGAAGGGGAGGGCGATCGGGGGTTTAAGGGGAGAGGGGTTGCACAGACGGATATTACGATACAGGGACGACCTGGTTTTTGCACTATGTACCCCGAGAGAACGAATAATAAGCACTCGTGTGACTCATCCTACGCGAAACGGAAAAACTACTGCGAAAAACTACTGGGCAGGGACTGGGAGGAAACCGAATAAAAAATAATTACGAAAAATCAGGTGAAAAGAAACTTTGAAAATAACTCCTCTTACTGTGGAGAAAAAGTCATTGTTATTTTTAGAAAACGAAGACGCGTGTATTTGATTTATTTATTTTTAGAGATTTTAATTTATTTATTTTTCGGTATTTTTAAAAATGAGTGGAATAAAAGGTTATTGAAACAATTTTTTTTTAAAAATGAATCTCTGCGATTCGAAAAGGTCGATAAAGAAAATCGGTAACGGTGAAATATACTTTTTTGCTGGTTTTTCTTCGAGTTTTAAGAATCGTAATTTTTTTTTTTCAGAAAAAGAGTGTAGGTAAAAAAAAGTCGTACGAAACTAATTTGATAAAATAACTTTTTTCGATTTTTCAGAATAATTTGTAAATTTCATTTTTCTTATTGCGAGGTATCGTTTTGAATCATATTTCGGAATAATTTTTCCACAAATAAAGAATAATCGGAATTAAAAAAAAAGATCTTACGAATCGGGCTGAAAATTATTTCTAAAAATCGAAAAAGAAAAATCAAATAAAAATATTATTTCCACGAATCGCGAGAAATCGAAAAATGATTGTTGGAACAATGAAAAATATTAAATACATCTATATTAATATCAAAAATTTGGAAAAACCAAAAATCTCGCTCGTAATGAAAATCTCGCCGAAGTGAAAGTCAATTTTTGGCGTTTCATTGGTACCGAGGAATAATCGTTGCTTCGAGATAAGCTCGGCTGGACCGAGCGCGGTTTCCGTTCGCCCCGATTCCGTACGAGAACCAGCTGAGACGAGAAACACACAGCGCACGTGGTGAAGCGAAAATTTCCGTCTCTCAGCTGTTTCGCTGCGTCTTGAGAGACTGTACCCCCCACCGTGACTGGTCGAGCCTGTTTTTCTTTTTTCACACGCAGTGACGATCTCTCGGCAAGCGAAAACGTTCTCCAAGAAAAACGAGAGAAAAAGCGAAATTTTTGAAATACGGAAACCCCTAGATGTCCAGGGGTTATCAGTATCTCTCATCGAAAAAACTTTCATTTTATCGTTTTTTTTTTTAAATCGAGTGTCCATTTTTAATTTTTATCAATTTTTAAGCTTCTTTTAATTCCTTATTTTTTGAAAACGTTTTGTTTATTTGTTTTCAATATTTATCGTTTATATTTATTATATTTATTTATCTCTATATATCTGTATAGTAATAAATAAATAAATAAATGATGATAATGATAGTGACTGTTTTTATTCTGTTCCAGTGGTACTTTCGGAAAAAATATGAATTTATTATAAATATAACGAAAGACGAATTTTAAAAAATAAAAAATCATAAAATCAGAATAAAAAACAAAAATAATAAATAAATGAAAACCACCAAAATAGAAAATCATAAAAGCCAAAAAAAAATATTAATTGAAGATTAAATCCAACGCAATTGATATAGTTTCCCAGCGGAAATTCCATCGTTGAAACAGGGTCTATCGTGCGTTATCATTGAACGAGCAATTGTTCAATTTTCATCGTTCGCGCGTATTTATTATTATTATTGTCTACTATTTTTTTTTTCTCTCTTTCTCGTTTGACTCCGACGCAAGCGTTGACACACGTGGCGCGGTGATTATTACGACGAGGACGTCGTTTTCCCTCTACTGAATTGCTCGATGACAGAATATTCCCAAGTTCGCGCCGCGAGGCGCGTGTTTGCCAAGAACGCAAAAGACGAGGCTCGTGCACGCGTGGAAACGACGGAAAGACGGAGAGAGAGAAAAAAAAAAAGCGGAACGCAAGCGCGATTGGCGTGGCGGAGGGGGGGTAGAGCAACACAGACAAGAAATATTCTTTTTTTTTTTCAATTTGATTATCAAGCTCGTTCATTTTACTGAAGTTCACAATTTTTCCCATTGTCATACTCGTGATGCAATAGTTTTTTATTTTTACTTTTTTTTTGTAAACTCTGGTTTTCAACGTTTCGATTGATATTAACAGTGATAACGATATCACTTTTCTTTTTGGTTTTTTTTGTCATACGTATTATTTTTTACGTATTATTTTTTCTTCCTCCTTTCATTTTATTTAAATAACGATTTATTCGTTTATCGATCTTTTGTATACATGATTATTATGATATATTATGTTGTATCGTTATAATTTACAATTATTATTATTTCCGTCAGTAATTTATCTTTCTAGTGAAATTTCTCTTCGACTGAATTTGTACATTTATTATTACTAGTTATTTATTTATTTATTTCAGATATATTTTTAATTATTTTTTTCGTATTTCAAAGAAATCCTTTTGTAATTATTATTGCAATCGTTATCGAACTGTCTTGTACAATTATTTCACGATTATTTACTTAAACAGTTATCCGACAAATTCTGTTACATCAGTTTATCAGTTAGTGACGATTTTTCAAAAGAAATCGCGTACTTTTTTGCTGCGGGTAACAAAAACCAAATAATAATTAGCTTTCGTTAATCGTGAATCCCGGCAAATAAAGAGAAGCGTAGAGCGATATAAAAGATCGATAGACGTAAGTAAAAAATTATAAAATCAAAAAAAAAAAAAATAACTTTAGTGGACTGGGCGACGGAACGAAGATTTCAATATGAAAAGTGTACGTTCGAGGAGCGTATGCACGCGTCGAAGACACACTTTTGAATATCTGGGCCGTGCACGCGTGAAAAAAGTCGAACGGATGAGGCAGTGTGGGGGGGGGGGGGGAGAGGTCGATTGATACTCGCGGCCACTTTTATAACGTTTCGTCAACGCGAGTGCTGATGCAAACGATTTTCTCCGCAGGAAACATCGGTTACGTACGCACTTGGCCTCTCATCGAGTCTCCGTTTTCGTTCTCTTATGCTTTTTTTTTTGTTTGTTTTTTTTCTTCTCTTTCTCACACGCGCACAACGCTAATTATAATCTCGAAGAGAAGCGCCACGTGTAGCGCTATCCGTATACGCCTACGTTCGTACGCGGAAGAAAAATGAGAAAAAGAAGAAAAAAAAAACGAAAGGGCAACCGGGAAGACGAAAATCAGGGCTAACCACGTGGGAAAAACGCTTCGGGAACGCGCACGATCGTGAAAGTGTGACGAAACGTTCTTGAATTTGGTATCGAACAGCCTGGACATCTCGTAGCTTTTATGTACAAAGATGATTTCTTGAATTGTTTACTTTAAAATATAATTTTCATTACTTTCGGTTTTTTTCCTTCCATTAATATTATTATTATTATTATTTTATTTATTTAATATTGAAGAAATTGAAGAATGTTGTTGAGGCTTTTGCGTAATACTTCAGAAATGAATTTCGTACAAGTTAAAAATAATTTTCTCTCTTTATTAACATTTTTTCTTTTTTTCCGTTATTTCTGGGATTTTTTATTCGGATGGAATTACAAGTAAACGAATAAAAGAAGAGATCGTGGTTTTTTCGTAATATTTGCAAAACAAAGTTCGAGCGAATTGAATATAATTATCTTTCTTTTGTAATTTTTGGTTTTCGTGACTTTTAGTATTTATTTATTTTTGTTTTATTAGTATTTATTTACTATTGAGGATACGGATGTCATCAGTGCTCGCCGAAATGATTTGGGGAAGAACTTGGATGAACCAGGGTTTAACGAACTTCTAAAATTTATCGGTTGTACGTTCGGCATATGAAAATATCATTGGGTCTCAATCATCTTCGATCATTGCCAATAGCAGCACCAAATATGATTTTCCAGAATGGAAGCCGTAAGCAAGAATCAGGTGACAAGATCGGTCGAGTAGCTTCACTGAAAAGAACATTGCGAATGATTTACTTGAAGCGATCGATATGGCTAGATTCATCTTTTTTCTATCAATTTTCCAGCATTGAATCTGGCAATGATTACCGGCAGAAAAAACGTTCCGTTTCAAAGGTTTGCGATTCCGACATGTAGCTGGTAAATGAAGGATACTTGAAAAATTTGCAGGCTGAAAGAATTCAGTGATGTTAAACGGTTGAATATTTACCTCTGCAGAGCGAGTTTGATGTCGAAGGTGAGCGTAGTGCCGGTGTCGACGTGAAATATGTACAGCATTTTTCAGCCGATAGGAATCAATGCTTCCGACGAGCCTGCCGTTTTTGACGTAACCTTCTTCCTTTTTCCTTCTTGGAAATTTACGAATCGCACGAATCTTTCTCTCGCAGTCAACTCGAACGGGGCCGTACCCCGGGTGTCCCACCGCTGACGAGGACGGCCCCGGTCCAGCGAATCCTCATGGATCGCCGCTCTCCTCCCGTAATCCTCACGATTGCGTTTTTCTCTCCGTATTCTTCAGCAAGTGAGTTCTCGCGCTCTCTATCATTCGGGGTACAGCGACAGCTCTTTTCCTCCTTTTTGTTTAGCAGCCAATGGTAAATTTTTGTAAAATATTTGGCTTTGTTTATTTCCACGTTTTCTGAATTCTTTTTTTTTGGGTTCTTGAATTTATCGATTTTCTTGGGATAAATGTCCTTGTGGAATGTTTTTTTTTTTTAGAATTTTCTTTTTGGTGAAAATTCGTCAAATTTCGGGGCGAGAGAAGTTAGAATTTCGAAAACGTTTTTTTTTTATTTTTTCCTGTTTTTTTGGTCGATTTATTTCGACAGTGTCAAAAATTCAACAATCTTTCACGAACGGTTGTTTTTTTCACTCGATTCTTTTCCTCGATTCACACTCCGTCAAGACTCACCGATTTTTCGGACGATTTTTGCACGAGCTGATGAAACTCGACGGGTTGTTGCTCGCTTGTTTTATTTTGCCGGAAGTCGGAGGTTCCCCGAATCGACGAAACAAAAAAGTACTACGGGAACGATATATGACGGAATTCGCGATCGAAGCGCTTTATTATCTTTTGTTTTCCCCTTGTCTTATTTCGTCACTGTTAGATCGTTACACTCGAGGATAGTCATTGTTTTCACGATCGCGCGTCACTCGGATTAATAAATGCGTTGCTTTCCTTCGAATTTTGCAGGGTTTTCTCTCTCTCCCTCCGGGTTTTCGTCGATAAACGTCGCTCGGGGCACAACAAACGGCGGCGACGAAGATTGCGTGGAAATCGCCTGGACTGGTACGAAAAAAATATCTCTCGCTTAGGACAGGTATTTCGGTTGAAGATCCCTCGGGAAAAGAACTGTCGTTCGGTTGTTGAGAAAAAACAAAGAAAGATTTGCAAAATAGAAATATGCGGGGAGAGAGAGAGAGAGAGAGAGGGAGACGCTCGGGAGCGCGCACAAACTCGTACGCTCTCGGCTTGGCGCTGCGGTCGCGTGGCAAGTGGCGAAAACAGCGCGCCTCTCGCGCTATTCGCCCGATGGCAGGCCGATCAGCTGCTCGGTCAAAACAAAGAAACACTTTTACGCGCAGTTGAATATTGTCTTCGAGGGCGACGAAAAATCGGTGCAGAAAAAGTTCAACTCTTCCGTCGCCTCTGATTAACGAAAATTTGACGGGAAATGGCGTCAGTTCCGAGGATCTCGTTCAGCATCACCCGCAACTATTGCGAAACAAAAAAGACTTTTTTAGCATTGGATTTCTCGGTAGATCTCGAGACTTTTTGTTTAGCTCGCGAACGACTAGAAATTGAGGCAGCGCCTGATGATGCGTAGGTCTGTGTGTGTGTGTATGTGCGTTTGGGGTCTTTCAGTGTCGTCAAACTAAAGCTGCGCCGCAGTAGCGCGAAACGAATGCGCGGACGTCCTCGCGAGTAGCAGAAGTAGGCTTAGGAACAAAGGAGACTGCCCGTGAAGCTCGAGCGAACACGAGAACGCGCGCGCGCGCGCTCCGATGCACTTTCCCCGTTTTGTCCCGCCTATAATTAGCCGATTATGGATTTAGCAAGCTTTCGCACGCTCTTTACACGAATGCCTTTCCGAAACACCTATATTACCTTCGCGATTCTTTTTACGTTTTATCCCGTAGCGCTGCAAACTTATTCTCGCGCGATTCCTCGGGATTATCGATCACGAATTTCTTGTATACTTAGTCACTTCGGTCGTTTCGTTACGCATACTCTTCGTTCTTTATTTGTGTTCTATTGTTCTTTTCTCGTGTCTCTCACGCTTGAGTCTTTCGGGTTCGAAAGAAAAAAAGGTGTGAACGAAAAAAAACAAAATAACAACTAGCTGGCCAATACTCCGCTTCTCGACGTTTTGCTCCGACGCATAGCGTCGCCAGCTGTTTACTGGCCCTGGTGAATGCGCCGCGTTTTACCGAGAGCCGAGAAACGAGCACGGCCAACAGAACGTTCTCCCTGATCGGGCGGAGAGGCGGAGGATAGGCCAATAGGCGACCTATGCTGACACCACGCTGTGGCGGCGACTAGGTGGACGGCGGGGCGCGGGGTAGGGGTCGTGGCAATTCAACATGCGCGTTGCGTGTGCGCGGTGCACCCGCACGGATCCCGCGGCATCTATTCGCTGTGTAGAAACTTGATAGTCGCGCTCGTGTTTTTTCCTATGCCGTTGCCATTATTTCACACTCGTATAATTCGTTAATTTTTGCCTTGATAACGGGCTCGAGCATTTTCCCATAATTACACGGATGTGTCGTCGCTGGACAGATTTTTTAATGAGGATTGATGTTACGATTACAAAACAATAGCGTGCAAAATCGTTTGGAAATTCGGGTTAAATATTTAGAAAATCCTCGAGAATTTTTATGGAAAAATCGTAGTCTAATCGAAAATATTGAAACATAGATCGCGGTAATTTTCTTCATCCTGAAAAATGATGGAAGCCGGATAAGTACTCAACGTGGAAGACAGATAAGTAGGATAGAGTGTGTTTGGGAATTACGGAGATTCTGG
The DNA here is from genome assembly GCA_030523105.1 of Ophioninae sp. A BG-2022a. Lineage (NCBI taxonomy): Eukaryota > Metazoa > Arthropoda > Insecta > Hymenoptera > Ichneumonidae > Ophioninae sp. A BG-2022a. Next base: position 10,149 of record JAPYZI010005130.1, read on the forward strand.
TCAGGTGCATTTTCTCCGACAAAGGGCTACGTATATAGTCAGCCAACCTGCAGGTATGGAGCCCATGCGGGCTCCGGTAGCTCGGCCTTTTGTTTGAAGTTGCACACACGTATGTTTCCCTGCTGCGAAGGGACCGTATACCTGCTTGGGGTTAAACCAAGCGAGTTCTGTTGTAAATCTTCTACAACCTAACAGACGCATTTTTAAAGGTCTTCTCGGTTTTGTAAACATCGTGAATCCTTTCTCAAGGTCAACTTGGCCAAACATGAGAAAAGCCCGCTTCGCAGGTACAAGATTCTTTTTGCGTCCAAGATTGAAGTGTATTGTGCAATCCGAACGATCGAAACGTAGAGAACGAAAAAGTTACGTCCTCGGGAGATTACGAGTCACCGACCGTCACTGCCTTCTCATCCCGATAGCTATAGCTCAACGTCACGCGTCACTGTTTGTTTATTGCGCGTTGGATTCTCGAAGAGTCCGAGTGGAGGCGTTAATTCGGGGTTCGGCCACAGCGCTGCGATCGAGTGGATCGGCCGAAAAGAGAGCAGAACGCGGTTGCCTGTCTTCCTCAACGATGCGCATGCGTAACTAGCGTTTCCATCTTTTTCAAACATCGAGGTGCTTGCATGATTCGCTTCAACCTGATAGAAAGAAACAATAAAATAACCGCAAAAATAAATACTTGTTCATTTTTTATGACTATTTATATCGGTGTCGCTTGGAACGTTTTTTACGATTTCGCGATCAGAGAATAGTGATATTTTGTCGTAAATGGCAAGTGAGCTGGCTTACTTCGAGGAGGTCCTCCATAACAGCTGGTCGTTCGTTACGCCGCCAGGCGGCAGTTTGGGTCGCAGAGTGCTTGTCTTCAAGTCGCCCATAAGAACTTTCCTATGCACGTCTGACTTTTTTGATAGAAAGCACCGCGCACAAAAAAAATCGTGTTTTTCGAAGTTTTTTTACGATTTTTCATAGAAATTTTGGGTTTTCGGGGAAATGAATGGTATATTCGTGTTCAGGGGATCAAATTACATCATAATAGACCATTTAAAAAAATATTAAAA
>JAPYZI010005131.1:0-12685 GCA_030523105.1 Ophioninae sp. A BG-2022a
TATCAAAAATTAACGATATTTAATTTTTTAATTAAATATCGTTTTTTCAGCACGATATTTTATTTAATAATTAAACGTTGTTTCGAATCGTCTGAAAATCATGATATTTTATTTGATTATTAAATATCGTTTCAGTTTGTATTAGAAAAAGCAACTAGCGGTTTTTAAGTACCTCCGTACAATTTCTCCAATTTCTATCTTCGTAAGAACTTTCTTCGACCTTCAAGAAAAATTAAAAAAGAAACAAAAATTAGCTTAAAATTAGTTCCAACCGTTTTCGAGTTTTGCGTTTGTCAACGCATTTACCGCTTCATTATTATTATTATTTGTCAAAATATTTTATTTAAAATACATATATATATCTATATATATATTTATTATATTTTGAATTTAATTCTAAATATTTTATTTTTATACATCGACATAGTATATAGAAAAAAAAAAAAGTTGGACGTTCTAAGCACACCTTTCCTGTGTTCGAAATCCTAGACATCGAAAGTTTTTGAAAAAAAATATATATTTTTTTTTAAGTTTTCACGGATACGATTGAGGAAAATCGGTATTGATTTTTTAATCCTCCCCCAATGGTGAAAGGGTCCGAAAAGTCGAGACAAATAAATCAAGATATATCTAGAAGGGAAAATAATAAAGAAATAATGGGCGGGGTAGAACGGACGGAGAGGAAAAGCGAGAGCTATGGAGAGCCATAGTCGTGGATGGCGTCAATATCTTCGGTGATCTATTACACTTTGTCGTTGGATCGATACTAGCCAATCAAGCGTTGTCGAGAGGTCGCGGCCTCCGACGACGCTCGTCAAGAACATATGGCGGTTACACACTTGACCAACCGTATAAATGTTTCCAGTTGAGCCACGACTAGATAGTTGTTTCGGATTAAACCCATTATCATCCGTCTCGCTACTGCTATACACATATTTGTAATGTTTCGTTTCCTGATTGACTTAATACCGTGTCTCACGTCACGAACACGAACCGTTCATGTATTATTAGAGTCTCGTTGGCCTCCATTATTGAAGTAATGGACACTCTCGTTGGACAATTTTTGACGAAAATGAATAGTTGTGGACAATTTTGGACAATAAAGGACAATGAAGGACAATAATGGACAGTTTTGGATAGTAATGGCTCATTTTGTACAATTTTGAACAATAATGGATGATTTTGGACAATAATGGACAGTTTTCGATAATAATTGATCATTTTTGACAATTCTGGACAATTTTGGATAATTCTGGACAATTTTGGATAATTCTGGAAAATTTTGGATAATTTTGGTCAATTTTGGATAATTCTGGACAATTTTGGATAATTCTGGACAATTTTGGATAATTTTGGACAATTTTGGACAATAATGGAAAATTTTGGACAATAATAGACAATTTTTGACGATAATGGAAAATTTTTGAGAGTTTTGGACAATAATGGACAATTCTGGATAATAATGGGTAATTTTGTCCAATTTTGGACGATAATGGACAAGTTTGGACAATTTTGGACAATTTTGTACAATAATGGATAATTTTTGATAATTTTGGAGAATAATAGACAATTTTGGACAATAATGGATAATTTTTGACAATAATGGACAACTTTGGACAATAATGGGCAATTCTGGACAATAATGGACAACTTTGGACAATAATGGACAATTTTTGAAAATTCTGGACAATTTTGGATAATTTTGGACTATTTTGGACGATAATGGAAAATTTTTGACAATAATGGACAATTTTTTACGATAATGGAAAATTTTGGACAATAATGGGTAATTTTGTACAATTTTTGACAATAATGGACAACTTTGGACAATTTTGGACAATTTTGTACAATAATGGATGATTTTGGAGAATAATAGATAATTTTGGACAATAATGGATAATTTTGGACAATAATGGATTATTTTGGACAATAATGGACAACTTCGGACAATAATGGACAATTCTGGACAATAATGGACAACTTTGGACAATAATGGACAATTTTGGACAATAATGGACAACATTGGACAATATTGGACAATTGTCACTCTCATTGAAAATCCTTCCTTCCATTATTCCATTATTGAAAATCCTTTCTTCAATGAAAGTAACTACAAATTACCTAAAATTTTCAAAGTTTTTGACATTTATTACTCAAAATCATATTTTTCAATCGATTTTCAAAGTTTACATGTTTCCAATAGCTTTTAGAAGGCAAACATCATTGTACTTGTTTTGGAATATTATAGATTACAAATATGATTATGTTACGTTTGAGTAATAAAAAATTAATTTAACTTTCAGTAATAAAAGTAAATACAAAATTGAATTACCCAAAAAAAAAAAACAACAACAATTAGCACAGTTTCGTAGAGCAGAAAGAACACTATCGAATAAATATTACAAACTTTTATTTCTATATTGTTATATTATTATTATCATTATATATTATACATTTTATAAACATTATAAAAATTATTAATTTTATATTATTATAAATATTATAAACACTTTGTCAAATGACTTAAAATTCGTTGTAAAAGAAAATATAAAAACGATACCAACTTATTACTCAACCTAATAGTTATATAATAATTAACTGCCATTTTTAAGAAGAAAAATAATAATATAAACAAACCCAAACAAAGGTATTTTGGATTTCGAATTATTTCGTCCATAATAGTATTCATCATACAAGTATCCGAAGTTGCGATGAATAATTCCAAAAAGGGTGGGGAGGACAAGGTCGAGAATAACATTGGTCGAATGTAATACAGGGTCTTACAACCCCTCCTGTAGAAGTTGTACACCGTTGCCGATACGCATGGTTCTGAAGTATCACGATAACAATATTTCCACGAAATATTGCCCTTATCCGACTTCTTACGACAGTCTTATTCCAAGATTACACTTTTTGGGTGACTCGTAATAAAAGAGCTTTCAAATGTATATATAACACTGGCACGACACACGAGAATTGTGGTGGCAAGTCAAACTTCAATTCTTTAGTTACAGTGGAAGCTATAATTTAAAAAAAAACTGAAAATTTGTTTTTTTTTTGTTTTAGTTGTGTTTGAGAAAAAAATCGAATTTTTGGAAATTTTTTTTTTCTTTTGGTTGCGTTATGTTTTGAAAAAAATAATCGAAGTTATGAAGATTTGTATATTTTTCGAAATTCTCATCGAGCGGTTAAAAATATTCAGAATTGAGGCAATAGTTAAAAAACAATAATAAAATATTTGTTTTTTTTTTTCTTTTAGTTGCGTTACATTTTCCAAAAAAACGAATTTTTGTAGATTTTCACATTTTTCGAAATTCTCGTCGAGCGATTATAAATATTCAGAATGGATTCTATAATTCGAGAAAACTTAAGATTTTTTTTTTTATTTTGGTTGCAGTACGTTTTGAAAAAAAAATCGGATTTTTGTAGATTTTTTATATTTTTCGAAATTCTCGTCGAGCGATTAAAAATATTTAGAATTGAGGCTATAATTTAAAAAAAATAAAGATTCGTTTTTTTTTTTCTTTTAGTTGCGTTACATTTAAAAAAAAAAAACGAATTTTTGTAGATTTTTACATTTTTCGAAATTCTCCTCGAGCGATTAAAAATATTCAGAATTGAGGCTATAATTAAAAAAAAATAAATATTTGTTTTTTTTCTTTTAGTTGCGTTACATTTCCCAAAAAAATCGAATTTTTGTAGATTTTTAGATTTTTCTAAATTCTCCTCGAGCGTTTAAAAATATCCAGAATGGTCTAGACGTGTTCACAAATATCCTGAATGATCTTTTCTTTAAATATCCAGAATTTTTTCTCCACAAGATAGGAGCACCACATTGTTTGGGTTTGTTTGGGTTAAAGGAAAAAAAAAAATAACGCAGCTTTTCAAAAAAGCTATTCGTTGTTCAAGTTCAATTTTATAAACGACATTTGAAGTTAAAATATTCACAAAATGTACAAAAATCGTACAGGCTTCGTCAATAAACAAATTTAATGTATTTTTTGTATCGAAATTATTTTTATAAATGAATTTTTATAAATGACGAAGAAAAAAATCAACCCCATCAAATTTAATCTTCCTTTCGTAAAAATAAAAATTCCAGTAATTTCATATGTTCAATAATTGACATTACAATTTTGTATACTCGTGACAGATGAATGACAATTTTCGTAGATAGTACGAACCTGCCACATTGATAAATGTTGACTGATTCACGTGCTACGAATATCACATATCCTATCATTAAATATTTCTGCATTTAATTTTGGCACATTACCAAAATCAGATAACGAACGCTTATTGGTATTGAAATGTGCGTATACAGGGTGTACCGTGAATAACCTTTGGGGTTTTCTTTGGTATCAATTCTGAGTCGATTGATACCAGCATGTATAGTACTCGGATCAAGCCCTGAATTATTATTAATATTTCAACAAATCCACCATTTGATTTGCCTTGAACTCGCCATTTCTAGGGAAAAATATCAAAAAAAATATTTTAGAAACGTTTTTTTGCATTTTCCCAGTCGAATTTTGCACTTTCGGCAAAAACTCGGGCATATTCTTAATTAGCAGAAAATTTCCGATCAAATAGACCCTTTTAATAGTTTAAAAACGGAAAAAAATTTTTTCGTCTTCCCCCGGCCACTTTCCCAGAATCTTGAAAATCACGAAATTTCAAAAGGTCGTAGGATGACCTTTCCGTAGGCTATGGGGATTCATTTGGGGGTTTTGGAAAAGGTTTTTGCCTAACTTAAATAATGGCGTTGGATTCGTATCGATATCTCTAATAGTTTTCCCGTAAAGACCACTTGAAAAATGGCAAAAAAAGATGCAAAGGGGTATGTATGCAAAATTCACAAAAATCGATGGTCCAACTTCAAAATTCTGCCAAAAATCGAAAAACCATCGGATTTTAATAATTAAAAAAGCATTTTGAAGAAAAAATCATCCCAAAGAGATTGAGCCCAGATTGTACCGCCAAATCCTAAAGAAAAAAAAGTTATCCCTGATTGAGTGCAAAAACCTCCTTCTCCCAAAAAAAATCGAAAAAATGTTCAATTTTTAATATTTTTTTTAACAGTCCATTCCGATCTAATTTGACCCTCCGACTCCCAACCTACCATCCATTTCCTCAAAACCCAAAACATCCATAAAAAAAAACCTCAAAAAGCTACTAAAAACCCAATTTATCGAAATAATGTCATCAGCGGTGTTCTCGACGAAACATCTCCTACATTTATCAAACGACGAATCCAAAATAGTCATCTGATAACAAACATGCTCGAGTTTTCGTCGAAACTCTAAAATCAGCCCAAAAAATACCTGTCTTCATCCGCTGGTAAGAACCGTCTCGTAAGAACTATCTACGTACAACTGACATCCTTGATTATCCACGTCATACCCTCCACCTTGATTTTTGGTTCTCCTTTTCAAAAAGCTGAAAAAGTAAAGCTGTGCAAAGGGGGCGGTTAACGCCCCATCGAATTAACCGGCTGTCTTTGGAGGTAGGTTTTAGAAAATGACGCGTTGAACGCCATTTGGTAAACGTCCATGGCCGTGAAGAACCCTGAGGTAACTAGAAGTCCTTTGGCGATAGGGAGAGAACCTTGGAAGAGGGTGAATGAAGGTCGAAAGGAAGGAGAGTTGGGTGAACACAGTGATACCACGAGGATCATAAGAGGCAAAGGAAGGGACGGTAGAAAACGAGGCAAACGCAATAGATAGGAAGAGAAAGGGAGGAGATGCTGAAGAGGAAAGAGAAAGATGAAGAAACCGTTGGCAAGAAGAGCTAGAGGGAGATGAGGCATCTTACGCTATATTAACCCTAATGGCTTGCAAGGATATAAAGCACATCCCGCGCATACACTAACTCGTTATTATTGCCGCATAAATAACGTGATAATCCTAGCGCGTTGAAGGCCCTGCGACGGAGTCAAGCGCACAGAATCCAACGAGAAAATGAGAGATGGAAAATGGTTAGCGACCGAGAGAATTACAGAAGGTTGAAATGGGAGGGAGGGAGAGGGGGAGACGACTAGAAAAATCCAGAGGGAAGCTTTTCGATTCAAAAGAACCTGCTGTTCTTTTTGGATGAGGAGTCATGGTACAAAAATCAATAATACGTTCCCCAATCAACGTCTGATTCAACTGTGGAACTTGAGGACTCTGACGGTCGGAAATAAACTTTTTGGGGATTTTTTTTAATTTGCTTTAGGGTTTTTTGGAGTTGATGAAATGTGTGGTGTTCAAGATACAGTGATGTATTAGGTTGAGGGATAAACTAGGAACGGTTTTATATTTTCTTTTGTTTATTGTTGTTGTTTTTTTGTTGGTTGTTTGATAATGTGTTAATATTTATTTGGATAGAGCTCTCTGTGCTGTACAAAACTGTATTAATCGTATTTTTTATCTAATTTAATTCAATTCAATTCAATTCAATTCAATTCAATTCAATTCAATTCAATTTAATTTAATTTGATTTGATTTGATTTGATTTAATTTAATTTAATTTAATTTAATTTAATTTGATTTGATTTGATTTGATTTGATTTGATTTGATTTAATTTAATTTAATTTAATTTAATTTAATTGTGTAACGAGCTACAATAAATCGCGAAGAATCCTAGCGGAATAAAAAAAACTATAAAGGTCACCATTGGCCAAGTTGGCAGAGAAAAACAGCACAGTCCTTGATATAGGACATCGAGGAGACAGACATCACATAGAGCTACTGACACGCGACCTCAGTACGCAAGGGCAATGATGGGTTGCCTGATATCAGCCGTTACCGGATGGATTAATCATGCGATAACCCCAGTCGATACGTTATGATGGGCCTCACGGGATGTCTTGAGTTCGGCAGGATTGGTCCGGGAGAGCAAGAGCTGCCCGACCCTTCCGTGTACGCATGCGCGACCCTTCACACGAATCATTTTTTCATCAACAAATATTACTGCATCGCATATTATTAAATCACAAAATTTTTAAAAATCTTATTTCTTAAAATATTTGAATATTTACATATTGAAAAATTAAATTATCTATTTGAATGATATTATTTTTGTATTAAATTAAATTTAATTTGTTTGGTTTGTTTGGGTTGAATTATATTTTAGTTTAATTTAATTTAATTTGAACATGCAGTATGGAACTGGTCACCCAAACAAACCCAAACAAACTATCAAATATAATTCGATATTTCGTGTGATAACGCAAACAAACCCAACAAACCCAAACAATGATAATTTGATAACGCAAACAAACCCAAACAAACCCAAACAATGATAGTTTGTATGATAACGCAAACAAACCCAAACAAACCCAAACAATGATAGTTTGTATGATAACGCAAACAAACCCAAACAATGATAGTTTGTATGATAACGCAAACAAACCCAAACAATGATAGTTTGTATGATAACGCAAACAAACTCAAACAAACCCAAACAATGATAGTTCGTATGATAACGCAAACAAACCCAAACAAACCCAAACAATGTGTTTGTTTGGGTGATGATTTGTCGTGTGATATTTTGTGTGACAACCCAAACAAACCCAAACAAACGAAAACAATGTTTGCTTGGGTGATCATTTGTCGTGTGATATTTTGTGTGACAACCCAAACAAACCCAAACAAACGAAAACAATGTTTGCTTGGGTGATGATTTGTCGCGTGATATTTTGTGTGACAACCCAAACAAACCAAAAACAAACCCAAACAATATTTGCTCGGGTGATGATTTGTCGTCCGATATTTTGTATGACAACCCAAACAAACGCCAAATCTTCACACAAACAATAATGTTTTACTTGGTTGAAGATTTGTCATGCGATATTCTCCCCGAGATATTTTGTCATACGACATCATGACACGCTACCGTCCGACCAGCGCGTTATTCCTAGACCACGTGACCACGGAAGGTCTCAATATACAAAGTCCTGAATATCCAGGCTGTATTCCAATCATCCTCCATATCCCCTAAACACACAATTGTCCAAAACACCATTGTTTCGAATGGTCACAGTGGACCAACTCCTCAACCCCCCTAATAGCTGTCCACTTTCATCATTCATCATTCACCATGACTCACACTTGAAAACAAAGCCATCTTGAAACCACATTCAGATGCAAAGAGTACAAAGTTAAATCTTAAAAGAAAAACATTGTATCAATTACGTCACAATCAACAATCCGCTTTATTCATTTGATGAGGAATACTTCTATTGGATCGTACAGGGGACACTTCAGCAGGTTGAGGACCGGGACATTTTCTCGATTCGTTTCTCGGGCGTGTCGACGATGTTTCTCAGTCGCTGTTGGGAGGGTTGGTGGACTTCGGTAGTAAAGAGGGGTTGACGCAGACTGGTAAAATGTTGAGGCTCTGTGTAGGGACAAGGTGAGACGGGTAGAGGGTGCTGGATCGTCTGAAGAGGGCTATACCGTGAAGACCATAGGGTGGAGCGGTAGGAGAACTAGCTGGGTTCTTCTACGGCTGAGGCATTCTGGCTTCGCTGCCAGGGCGCGCGTCAATAAGCGTCCATCAGCCATAATGGCAGTGAACGCCACCTCGGATGCATTTAGATGGCTGTTTAGCCTAGGTTGTCTCGGTGGTAGCTTGAAAGTCCTTGCTCTCTCCGTTTCTCTCTCTCTCTCTCTTCCAACACTCTTCGTCTATCCGCCTTTCTTCGGTATTCTCGCTTTGTCCCTTTCTCGAATGACAACGCCGTGGCTTTCCCCCATTGCTTCTCCAATCGTCTATCTCCGTTCCTCAAAATGTATCTCGTTCCGTTTTTTTTCTGTTGTTTTCCTTTCTTCTAGTTCGATGGGGCCAATGGCGAAACAAACTCGGCGTAGCTTGCTGTGCACAGCGATGAAAATACAGTATCCATAAGTAGCTGAGAAGAGCGGAACACCCGACAAAGAGGAAGAGGCTTGGATTGGGTATGAGTCCAACTCCGATAACAGAAGTCATTGGTATTGGTCCCATACAAACACAAACAAAGAACAGTGGTATTGGTCCAGCCATATAAACAACATGAGCCCAATATTGGCCAAACGCAAGTCCAATATGAATTCAACGTGGTCCATGAGTCTAACGTGACGCCAACATGACGCCAATGTGGTCTAACCATGAATCGAACGTGTCTCCGGTATGATCCAATCATGGGTCCAACGCCAATAACATAGGTCATTGGTTTTGGTCCTAAATAAACCCCAATAGCAGGGGTTATTGGAATTCGGCCAACTATATAACTAACATAAACCCAATATTGGCCAATCCCGGGTCTAACATCAATTCAGCATGATCCAAACCTCGGTCTAACATGACTCCAACGTGACTCCAGCATGACTCCGACCATAAATCGAGCACCAATAACTATGGAGGTTATTAATGTTGGACTCTTCCCATCTTCTAGGTGTCAAGCTACCAACTGTTAAGACAATTTGCATCCAAAGTCTTTGGTTGATTGTTTAATCGACCTGGAGATATTCTTTCCAAAGATGCCCACTCTCGATGAATCCAACAGCAATGGCCCCCAGTTATTGGTATTGGTTTCACGAAGGCTGTACATCTTTAGGATGAATGTCTCCAGATCGATCAAAGAATCAGACAAAGACTATGGCTTAAGGATGGGAGAAAAAATTTGGTAGAGTAAGATAGGGAGGAAACGCGGTGAAGAACGGATACGAAACACCTCCCTCTGTTCTTCAAGCCCTTCTTCCTTTGTGAGGAAAACCTCCGATGAGGACCCTTCACTACTGGAGACTCCAGTAATTAGTCGCTTCGACACCGTTTCACTTACTTTTAATTAATTTGTTGGAATTTAGGCGCACCGCAATAGCAACACTCGTTCCGAACCAAGTATAAAAACCACTCGATCGCGAGAGGTTACCTTTGTTCTTCAATAGTCTCGTTCTTTGACTCCAGCCTTCTCGAGAGCCATGAATCTCATTCTAATTCAAGTTTCTCACCTTTCTCTTTCATTGTGAACTGGAATCAAGTGGGGAACAAAATTCTGCCCTTTTACATTTGATCGACGCCTCTCCGACTTCGTACGTAACGTGGCAATACATCTTGGCAAAAATGAAAACCTGATCATTTACCACTGACTAACTGTGATGCTTGGATTTCTTTGGGTTAGTTTAGGTTTGTTTGGGTTAGTTTAGGTTTGTTTGGGTTTGTTTAGGTTTGGCTGGGTTTGTTCGGGTTTGTTTGGGTTAGTTTAGGTTTGTTTTGTTTGTTTGGGTTTGTTTGGGTTTGTTTGGGTTTGTTTGGGTTTGTTTGGGTTTGTTTAGGTTTGTTTGGGTTTGTTTAGGTTTGTTCGGGTTTGTTTGGGTTAGTTTGGGTTTATTTGAGTTCGTTTGGGTTTGTTTGTTTGGATTTGTTTGGTTTAGTTTTGGTTTGTTTGGGTTAGTTTAGGTTTGTTTGGGTTTGTTTGTTTGGGTTTGTTTGTGTAGATTTGTTTGGTTTAGTTTTGGTTTGTTTGGGTTTGTTTGTTTGGGTTTGTTTGGCTTAGTTTTGGTTTGTTTGGGTTTGTTTGGGTTTGTTTAGGTTTGTTTGGGTTTTTTAGGCTGCTGCTATATATATATAAGGTCTGAATTTTTACCTGACGTATGAAAATTTTGCTGACAAAAATGATGAATGTTTAAACGACAGCAATCTTGGACCTCAATAAATAACAATTCTTTTACTCGACTCAAATTAGTTTTAGTTTTTTTATAAACATTGACTATAAAAGAAAGTAGGATGTTTTCAATTATTCCTTTACGAGATTTCTAACCAAATTCCGAAAGAAATAGGTTTTGAAAAACGTAAATAAAGTAACAAAAAATAATAATAGCATTTCAACGATTGAAACTTCAACGTCACGCTGCCACGCGACATTTCCAATATAGGAAAACAAAGAATATTAATTATTCAAAACTCTCAAAATAGGTGTTTTTTTTAACTAACAATAACGAGTATAAAAAATACTATTTTTAATAATGATAACGTAGTCCTTGTATCGCATTTTTCACCATCGAAATGAAAATAATATTCTTAACAAACCATCTTTCTCTTAACACCACACCACACAAAAATGACAAAACAATAAATAATTTAAAATACCCTTCGATTAAAAATACACTTCAACAAATACAAAAAAAAAACGTTTCCACACGCTTCAATTAAATTGATTAAAAGTTCCGTGCAATTGAACTCCCAACGATCGCAAGCTCGAAGCATCCTGAAGTCTCCTTGAAGTTCCCCATCCACCAAGTGTATTCTACCCCCCTTTATCAGCCGTAGAAATCATTCGGTCGATCAATGCCGCATTTTGCCACTCCTTTTAATTCCAATAAAGAAGGAAAGTTCTTGGCATTGGCCGAAATAGAGTATCGAATATACGACCGAACAATCCACTGATCACTTTTGTCCGAATAATGCGTACGTACGTACAAGCCCAGAAAAAAAAAATAAATAAATAAATAAATAAATAAAAATATATATACGCCACATTATATAAAATGGAAAGACGAGAGGTATGAATAACTTAGGACTTTGGACGGTGAATACGAGAATCAATGGTAAATACAGGTCGATTGAGAGTACGGTTGAGTGGACGGTTCAGCTTGTTCGAGACAGTTCTCGAGAATGTGCGCGTCCGTGGTATGCAAAAAAGCTCGCTCGCACGCTATCTCAAGAAATCCCCACGCCGCAGGATTAAGGACATTATTAACGGGGCGAGAGAGCAAGAGAGAGAGAGAGAGAGAGAGATAGTGAGGGAAAGAGGAGGGGGAGGGGGGATAAGGAGGGAGGAAGAGCAGGCAAACACCAACATACTTACGTCCGGCTGGGAATGCCCAACGATAAATACTTGTGGTAGACGTCAACGTGTTTGAATAAAATAAGAATTTTATTATACGATCTCTTGGTGCGCACACAACCTCGTGAGTGTTCGAATTCTTGGATCGAAGAGACACACCGCTCAGTTAAAGGATACATGAGTAGGAGAGAAAAGAGATCCTTCCTATATATATATATATATATTGGTGTTGTAGTCTTTATTTGTCCTTTATGAGACTTCGATGTGCTTTAGGTTAAATTGCAACAAAAATAAACTAGGAGTGACGTCATCCGGAGGATCAAATGTTATTTTAAAAACGATCGACACTGAGGGTATTGAAGATTCATCATTGTCAATCTCGAGATGGGGAGTGAGTGGAGTTTATATCGGGGAGTGATCCAGCCTTTGATTAACCCTTTTTAGACCAAGATCGTAAAATGTTTAATTACTTTGGAATATGATAGGTTTGAACAAATAAAAAAACACGTGTTTCTTAAAAAATCGAAAATATTTGTTATTTTTTATTTATTTGGCATTTTTTTAAATTATGGCTTTTTTAAGATTTTTTAATTCATCAAAGGAATGCACATAGACATTTGAATTTTTAACCCAAACAAACCTAAAATCATACAATTTTTAATTACTTTGGAATATGATAGGTTTGAACAAATAAAAAAACACGTATTTCTCAAAAAATCGAAAATATTTGTTATTTTTTATTTATTTGGCATTTTTTCAAATTATGGCTTTTTTTAGATTTTTTTTTCATCAAAGGAATACACATTTGAATTTTTAACCCAACAAACCCAAAATCATACAATTTTTAATTACTTTGGGATATGATAGGTTTGAAC
>JAPYZI010005132.1:0-31209 GCA_030523105.1 Ophioninae sp. A BG-2022a
TAACCACAACCTGCACAATAATTTTCAAAATTTTGGTAAATGCCGAGGATGTTCCTCTTAGAGCAAGCGTCCTGCATATACACAATAAATTTCATTAAATGCGGTTGAATAGTGTGGGAGAAATTTGATTTTGAAATTTCGATGTGGCTAGGAACGCGTTCGTCATTCCCTTAATGGATTTTGCAGATTCTTTATACGATTTATTTCTGATCAGCGCACCACTATCATTGATGATTTCATTAATCCAATAAAAATCTTTTTTTTTGAATGATTTTCAATTATTTTCGATTCTTAAACTTTTTTTTTAATCGTTTTCAATTATTTATGATCGCTGGTAATTAAACAATTAATTCAATTAATGTTATATCGATTGATTATCAGGAGTTGTGATAAATTCAGTTTGTCTCGGTTATCGTTAATGATTTCCCTAATACAATATACATTTTTTAAATTTTTTCCCATTATTTTTTATTATGTTTAATAATTTTCGAATTGAATCGTTGGTTCCCACGTTCCCGCTCCCTCCAATAGATATCGTTACGGATTGATCAGCGGTGGATACGAGGACGGCAAATTCGCGTACATCCTCGAGCGAACCGACGCTCGCCTTCGCAATACGTGACTCGTCTTTCCCACGCTGGGACTCGCGACGTTTTTTCAAAGATTGATTCTCGCCGAGTGAAGGGAGGGGGGGGGGTACAAAATCGGGATTGCGTCTCCTCCAAGATTTTTTGTCTTCGAGAGAGAGAGAGAGAGAGAGAGAGAGAGATGATGACGATGATGACAATAATGACGAACAAAAACATTAAATTACGCCCTAGTAAAACTATGGGACAACATAATAATAATAACAAATAGACAAATTAAACAAAAACATAGAAATTAAGAATAAAAAAACAACAAAATAAAAACAATGAAAATAATTACAAAAAAAATAAAATAAAAATACAAATAAAAATGAAATATTAAATAAATAAATAATCTAAAAATAAAAAATTGTAGAAAAATTGAAATAAAGTAGAAAACGGATGGTAAAAATCGAAAGAAATGTGCTAAATACAAAATAAGTAATAATAGTCAAAATAAAATTAATGTCGACGGAAGGAGAGAGAGAGAAAGAGATAGAGAAGCGCCAAAGAGGGGAGTAAAGGGCTTCCTTTAAAATTTATTATAAAGGATCGAGAGTGGCGAAGTTTGCATTTGTTTGAACAAACGAGCGGAGATATAAATCGTGCTCGTAGCTCACGTGTCGTGGCTTCGTATAAATAGTGGCCCGAGCGTATACATATACGGTTACTTGCGAAAAATATATGGATCGCGAAACACGAAGTACTCGAGTACTTCGACGTTACGACTTGGTAGTCTCGTTCCCAACAACGTTCGATCTCTATTCAGGGCGAGAAAAGATGAAGAAGAGTAACGAAGGGGAGGGGCGAGGAGGGGGGGGGGGGGGGATCGGATCGATCGATCCCACAACGATCCATATGTATTCACAGAAAGAGATATTTATATACGTAACCATAAATCGTTTGGGATTATGAAGGCGGACGTGACTCTCCGGTACGTCGAGAAGCTCGCTGTTTTCCTTCCCTTTTTTTTCACGTAAAGAAATAGTACGAGGACATATTGGGATTGCGAATTTATGAGGTGCGATTTTTTGTTTTTTTTTTTTTTTGAGATAAGATTTTTTGGGAATTTCGAGATACAAGATAAAATTCGCAAAAGCACAAGTCTTCGGTGGAAAATTTTCCACAAATTTTAATATATAAAAATAATAATATAATATTATTTAAGATTTTAAATTATTTGAAACATTTTAATATTTTAGTATTTGTTATATTTCAAAGCAATGATTCATTTAATTTTAAATATTAATTTGTAAATATTTTCATTATTATGTTTTAAGACAATATTTTGTTTTTTTTTTTTTAGATTTTTTTGAAATGTAGGAACGGACGGAAAATATCGAAAATGTCAATGATCGAAAAGCTAAAGATTTCCTGAAAATAAAAAACGACCCCCCGGAAATTTCGAGCTTGTCCGACCAAAGTCGATTTTTCTACTTCGGGCGAAACGATTCGTCTGACCAAGGACTGCGGTATCTACTTCCAGCTCATGAGGCAAAAAATAGCGATTCTCCTGTTCGCTTTAAATCTTTAAAAAATGGACTTTTTTTCTTTTATACGCGAAGGTTTTTCGTAAAAAAAAAAAAAAAAAATCGAGGGAAGATTTCCTCGTCGCGATTTCGGTCGGTGCGCTTGTGATCCGATGATTCACGTCTGATGACCAAGATCCGTGAGATACGGGAGTTGGCTAGCCACTTGGCACTCTCGGACGAAATCTAACTTGCAACTTAAACGTTTTGAAGCTGGCCGATCGTGCCGTCGGCAAAACCGTCTACGAACGTCCAGGCTTTATTTGACGCACTCGTCGCGTTCCATTTACAAGGAAAGACATTAGGTGGTGCGTATGACGCGTGAGTTAAAGCGCTCACGCGAGAATAACGGTATGACCAGCGAGAACTTTTGTTTTTGTCGAATAGGGTCAACTTTGGCCGAGTAATTAATTCATTGATTAATTAATCGGCCGAATTAATAATAACATAATTATCCTAATTGAATTAGTGAAAATAAAATAAAATAATAAATAATAATGAATTAATGAATTATGATTCATTCTTTTATTTTATTTTCACTAATTGAATTATAATAATTATTTATTTAGCCGCTTTGATTTAATATTTGTGTTGTAAAATACAGGAAATTCGTTAAATATTTATAATTAATTATTTCGTGTCAATTTAGTTATTTAGTGATAATTAGTAATATTATAATAATTTAAACATTATTTTTTATTTTTTATTACTATTGATAAATTCTATTAATAAATTCACCATGCAATAGATGAATTCGTTGATTAACTATAATTCATTATTTTGTGTAATTTAATTAATTAGCGAATAATTAATTATTTTATATTGATTTTATAATAATTCGTTACTTTGTATCAGTGTAATCGATTGAGTTATTTACGGTTAACAAAATCACTATCAAAGAACATTAAAAAAAAAACATTTTCGTGACTCAAAATGAAAATTTGCATTTAAAAAACGGTCGCAGGTTCGTCGAGGTTTTCAGCGGCCTCTCGCTCGTACCAGCTCCCACCGAATAGAAACAAAGTCTCGGGATAGCGTGCGCACGGAAAGCATTTTTGTTCGGTGCCTCGTAACGTTTCTTTCCGAGGCTCTCTCGTTGTTATGACCGTGCCGCTTTTGCTTTCTTGCCTGCCGGCACTTCCTCGTTCGACTGACCTTTCTCTCTCGTACGACTTCGCGCGGGCAACCCAAACACACACACATACGCGCGCGATCAAATATCAACGATCGCGCTCCCTTTCTTCCGCTCATGATTTTTTAAAAGCTCCCCCTCTTCCCTTTCAACGATTTTCGAAGTTTTTCGTCGAATTTATTGAATTATGGATTTTTAATTTCCCCTCGGTCACCCATCCGAGTACTGGTCGGATATGTTTGAAACGGTCACCCATCCAAGTATTGGTCAAATATGGATCGAACGGTCACCCATCCGAGTACTGATCAAATATGGATCGAACGGTCACCCATCCGAGTACTGGTCAAATATGAATCGAACGGTCACCCATCCGAGTACTGGTCGTAAATCGAGTAGGCGATTACCCATCCGAGTACGGGGTAGGGGCGTTATCGCCTATCGTGGCCATTCGCATTACGTCGAGGGGCAATTACTCCCGTCGGTTTGTCCAGCCGATAAGTGTACGCCGCTCGATCTCCGGCGTACACGCATGTACGAGCTTTAATCATTTTTTTATTCTCGCTTTCCTCCTATTTCTACGTGTACGCGATACATATCCGAGTTTAACGACCCCGACGTCCAACGGAACGGAGCGGTGGAGGAAGAGGAGGGGGGGGGGGGGCAGGCATTCCCTGGAGTTCGTCTTCTTCTATTTTCTTTATTTTTTTCGAACAATGGTGAAAGTTGCGCACGGAAGCGACAACTGTACGACCGTCGAGTTACTGAAACTCGAGTCGCGTACGCATATCGAGCGTACTCCCGATCCTTTCCTTTTCTCGCTTGCCAATCGTCAATTTTTACATACCGACAGAAATTTATTTATTATGTTTTATTTATATCGTGAATACATTATTATTTGTTGAAAATTGAACAATTAATTTTTGGTCGTGAACATGGATTATTCTTATTTTTATTTCATTTAGTTGTAAATAAACAATCATTTATTAACTTTATGAATAAAAGGCAAGTTTAAAATAAACCATTATTATTATTATTATTATTATTATTATTATTGCTATTGTTATTGTTATTTTAGTTATTAAAATATCATATCCATATAATACTACAATATTTTTTTCCATCAATTCAATTTTTTCATACTCGTAATATTAATTGTTTAATTTTAATATTTTTTATTGTAATTTCATTTTCGTCAGTTCATTTGCATTGACGTTTGAAAAAAAAATTGGTTATAAGTGTGGGATTCAATTGATCAATAATTTATACAAATATATATATATATATATATATATACAGTTCACTGTCTTTGCAATCCCAAATGTTGGAATTTTTACTTACGTGATTCGGAAAGGTGCGCAAGATCCACCGGATGGAATAAAACGGGCTCGCGAAATTTCTGACCGATCTCGCGGTCAAGCCGGAAGGTCAAGGGCTTTTGTCGAACAAAACTCATTAGTTTCGGAATCCCTGGAGGAAAGCCCATACCACTCTGCACCTGGCCAATATCCCCCTAGCCCCCTCCCCGCCGCGGGTTTGGAAACAATGAACAAAACTTTCACTCTCTACACGAACATATGTAGGACAAATTGTACTTCTTATGGCTTTTTAATGTTCACAAAAAATAACACGTTTTGTGTGTGTATTTATATATATATATTTTTTTTTCTCGGTAGAAAAAAAATTCTGTCTATAAAAAAAGCAAAATAAATTGCAAGACGTTTTTGAAAGTTTTTTCCAATCTTAAAAAATTTTTCAATGATTGTTATTATTTATTTATTGATTATTATTATTTGTTATTATATATTATTCTTGATTTAATATTTTTCATTCCTTATAAATTTTTTTTGGATATGAAATATATTTAATTATTTTTTTGGATCAATAAAGTAATTAAACATTATTTATTTATTTATTTATTTCATTTTTAATTTAATAATATATATAGTTTTGTATATCGATTCACGAAAATTCATTTGATTTCATACGGCTTTTTGTTCCAACGAATTCAGAAGCCCAGAAATTGCTGACACCATTCTAGGAGGCCCTTTTTTCAATACGCCCTTTTTTCGAGCATGCGAAAATATTGTTTTTTTTTTATTTACACATAAGTGCACACAGCAGTGATAATTGCCCGTACAATTGGAATACTCAACGGGCAACGTAGTGCTCTGAGAACGTTTCAACAACGAGCCCATTCGGAAAAATAAGATTCTAAGTGGAATGAACATCCGCATGAAATAAAGTATGGTGGACGAAAAAATCATGCGTGAGAAACGGTGCGAAGTTTTTTTTTTTTACGCTTCATGAGATTTCAATTTAAAAATAAATTCAAACTATGATACGAAGCTTTGCAATTTTTTAAATAATAGAAATAATATTTTTTTAATAATAAAAACAATAATTTCTAAATTACAACACTTTGATAAACAAATTACCATACTAAATAATAAATGATATTACAAAATTATAAATAATAATAAATATTTTTAACGTTTTTATAAACAAACGAAAGATATCAGAAATCATGCTCGTCGCTTTCAAAATTAATAACTTTTTTCTTCATTAATTAATTATGCACACATGCATGCCAATACATCGGATGGCGTATGAAAAAATTTCATTTCAGCACGAATTTAATCGAGTATTCGATAAAAGGGCGTATGTCACACTCGATGATCTTTTTCGGGAAAGATCTCAGTTGGAATGAAATTTAGTCGCGGGAAGATTGGAATTTGTCGTTGGTGTCTTTGTAGATACGTGCAGCCTCGCGCGACTCGAGACTTTCTCTTCGGGTCGCTTCTCTTTGGGTACATTGCCGCGGCGATAAATATCTGCATCTGTGGCGAACTCTGTCATCGGACTCCCTCCCGCGCCTTCGTAATCAACCGAGAGACCGCGGATATCAAAAGAATTCTTTTTTCTTTCTCACAGACACGATTTCTTCGAAACTTTTCGCTCGAAAGAGAGAACATTTTTTTTTTGTTTTCGAAATTACATTTTTTTTGGATTTAAGATTTTTCCATTTATAGATTTTAGATCTGATTTATTAAATTAAATAGAGAGAATGCAAGAGGGTTTATATATTTCATTATTTATAATTACACTGTTACGTAATTACATTGATTTGGATTTAAGTTTCCTATGATTAAATTTCGTTCATAATTATTTATATATTATTTATTTATTATCATCAGTAATAAAGAGAAAGTGGGAAAGAGAAATGCAGATACAAATTAATTAATTCTTTCATTAGGTAATTAATTTACATAATTTTATTTAAATCATAATTCATATTTAAATGTATTATAATTAAATTGGAATTTATTAGTATTTATTCGTTCATCATCGTCGTTATTATTTTTATTATTAGTATTATTATTATTATTAAGTAAGGAGTAAAGAAAACGTATTAAAAGACTCGTAACACTAGGACACATGCACTTTTTTCGTTCTATCCGTTTCGAGCTGTACCGAAGCGCTTTCGAGGGCGCGGGGAAACTGGAGAAAACGCGTGCCAGAATAGATGGACCCCCAATGTTTTTTTTTTTTTTTTTTTTTTTTTTTTTTTTTTTTTTTTTTTTTTTTTTTTTTTTTTTTTTTTTTTTTTTTTTTTTTTTTTTTTTTTTTTTTTTCGGCCGTCAAAAAGACACGTGATCGTATACGATATGGTGAAATAGGTTGGTAAACGTGGAACTCTCGCAACCTCACGGAGACCGGACGCTGATGAATCAAACGTTGCGTATGCAAACGCACTTACGTCTATGCATTTATTTATTAATTGTTAACGCGGTGGGCGAAGTTGCTCCCAGCGTAGGTACAACTATCTAGGTTTATCGTGTATCCCTCCATTCACCGGTGTTACATTGTATGCGATACACGGAATACATTTCGCTGACTCATTCATTCAATCCTTTTTTACGATAAAAAGGATAATGATTAATTGCCGGATGTGTGGGCTTTTTTTTTTTATTCGATCAGAGACCACAAATCGTCGAGACGATTCGTTCCCTCGACGACCAGCCAATGTTACTTTCCAATCAAACGTCGAAGATTATCGACGCGAAATGAATACCGATTTTCAATGGCTCATAATTACGGCCTACCGCCAACTGGTGACGCTATTATTTATTACGTCGAGTCGACGTATTTAATCCATAATGCAGTTTTCAAAATTCGGACCAAAAAATAATTAATCACTCTACAAATTATTTTTTTTCTGGCAGGACGAACCCGATAAACCCAAACAAACCCAAACACAAACTTGGAGTAATATGTAATCGATCACTCTACAAAATATTCTTTTCCCACCAGGGAACAATTTTGAAAATGTTTTTACTTTTTTTTTAATTCGAATAATCGACAGAGCATCGTAGTTTTTTTTATTTATTTATTAACTTTTTTTTTAACAAAATGATTATCTTGAAAGATATATCTGAAGCCCGAAAGTGATATGTTTTTTTTTTTTTAGAATATTCTCGTTTTGATCAAATCATACATCGGATTTTATTTTTTTTTAATATCATAAAAAATTTGAAATTTGTCTTTGATTTTTCGTTCTTTAGCCAACTTTGGGACAAACGTCGAAAATCCTTTTTTTTTTATCAATCAAAAATCAAAGTTAAACGAAACGCTAGAAAAAAACAGTTTTAAAAAAATATTCATAATTTCTTTGATAATTTACTCTCTTTTCGTGATTGTAGCTGTTCGATGGTTTTTTTTCCTTGAAAAACAAAAAATAAATAACGAGAAGGTTGCTCATTCCGTTTTTCAAAATTTAATATTTTTACTTATTGCCCGTAATTTCTTTGTTTTGAATAAATTTTTTCTCTAATATTACAAAAGAATAAACCCAAACAAGAAATAATTTTCAAAAATAGTAAAAAAAATAATCTTAAAAAATACAAAAATAATAAATAAATAATTTTTTAAAAAAACGCGACTGAAATGGAAAGTAAGTGAGTTGCATCGTCTTCTCGCGATTACCGTTCGATAGCGAGAGTCATTCGTACGATAATCCGTGACGTTGATCGTGATGAGTGCACGACGAGAAAGAAAAAAGAAAAAAAAAAGGCGATCGACGGGAGCCTCGTCGTAATCGAGGCACGTAACTGGACGACGAGACGCGAGAAATTCTCGCGCCGGTTTGCTCTTCCTTAGCGGCGGCACAGCGATATTTATCGATATGCACGTGCTCGTGAGTACAAAAAAAAAAAAAAAAAAAAGAAAGATGCGTCAACGCGTATGTAGAGCGGAGGAGAAAGTGAAACACGGCCGAGACGACGACACGAGAATTCAATTAATTGAAAAACAAAAACGTATCTTTTCGATTCCATTGGAAAAGAAATCTCTTCCAATAATAAAAGGATTGAGGGTTCGATGACGACCGTTTCATTGGGTGTCAAAAATTGATATTTCAATACACTGGATTCTAGACCTGAAACTTTTCACATGATTTCCAAAAACTCTAACTTTTTTTTGTTTTCGAATTCCACATTAGTTTGGGTTTGTTTGGGTTTGCGACGTCATTTCAAAACCTGGACCCCCAACAAACCAAAACCCTTCGTTCCAGGTCTCCAAAAGGACCTTCCAGAATCTCGAAAACTCCTCGAAGTCTGGAAGTCCACATTTATTTAGGTTTGTTTGGGTTTGAGGCTTCATCAAAACCTAGAATCCAGTTTTCCAAAACCCTTCCTTCCAGGCGTCCAAAAAAGACTTCCAGAATTTCCAAAACCCCTTAAGGTCTGGAAGTCCAAATTTATTTCAGGCTCGGTGGTTGGATCCATCCTTTTCGCTCGAAGAGAGAAGAGGACTCAGTGAGAAAGCGAGAGAGAGAGAGAGAGAGAAAAGGCCGAGTTAAAAATTCCCATGCTGAAGTCTCCGAAGCGAATGAGGGAGTGGGGATATTCTGGGGCGAGGGGTTGTTGTTCGTTCGAGTTGTATCGGAGGGGATCGTGACGTCACGAGCCACCACCAGAATAGTGGAAGTTCAGGAAGGGTGGCCTCCCCGGTGGGAGAAGAGATTGACCTCGAGAAGTGGGGGAAATCCCCACCCGAATACCCCACTATGGATACGTTTTTGCCATAGTGGGGTTGATGAAAGAGGGGTGTTATCGGAGAGAGGGATGGAGGAGGTTTGAGGGGCGGTCCCTCCAGTTTGAGGTGAACGACCGACCTAGACTCGGAATCAGGGGTGTGCAATGTACGAAGCCAGCCGTAATAGCTGGCAACCCTCCTTCAAAGCGATCCCACAAGGGTAGGCTTTACACCCTTCGACTGCTGTAGTACTTCGCGGACTCGTCTTTCTCTTTCCACAATCTCTTTCCGTCTTTTTCTCTTTCTATCTTACTCTTGGTAGGTATCCAGGCCTCCTTGAGTGTATTCGAAGCTCTTTGGCTGTATTGCAGCGCCCCCGACCTCAAGTGTGTCGGCAACGTCCTAGACGCCGGTGCGCACGGCCAAGAACGATTCTAGGCTCTGGTCAACCACGAGAACAACATCTCGTTCTTTCAGCCACGAAAACCACCTAAAAACATACCTCTCATTCGTTCCGTCTCGAAAAAAAAATTCCCCTTCTGAAATTTACTTCGTCGAGACGTTTTGCTAATTGCCTTTTCAATGTAGACGATTCAAATCTGGATAGAAATATTCAGGGACTCCCTGAACCCAAACCAACCCAAAGAAAGTCTCATTCTGAAATTGGCTTCGTCGAAACGTTTTGGGTAATCGCCTTTCCAATGTAGACGAGTCAAATCGTAATACTAATATTCAGTGACTCACTGAATCGAAACAAATCCAAACAAACGAACTCCTATTTTGAAATTGCTTTCTCCGAGGTATTTTGAAAATCGCGTTTTCAATGTCGACGAGTCAAATCTGGATACAGACGTCATTCGGTGACTCCCTAGTTACTTTTTTGAAACTAGGGCAAAACTAATTTGCTAGGAATCATTGGTTTACCACTTAATTACTAGGAAATAGTAGCTACTCAACTGTTGGGTCCTGGTAATTTTTTCAAATCTGGGGTAAAAGAGGTTATCCTCTAACTGATTTTTCCCTAAACAAGGATAACTTCTGACTGACTATCCTTATTTTTACTATCTACGTTACGTATACCAATTTACTTTCCTACGCAACGAGTTATTTTCCAGTAACTGAAGTTCAGAGCCAATAACTAATTCCCTAGTTTCAATGACCGGGGCATCAGTGAATCCAAGCTTCGCCATCGGGCCAAAACCGTCATCCGGCAGCCCAGTTTTCAATCTCCAAGGAAATCTTGGTTCATTCGGTGAAACTTGAGTCCCATTGGCAACTGCCAAAGCCAAACATCAGACATCGAACCAGCTTTCATTCGGAGGGTTCAACGACCCTTCGAGGGTATTACTTCGGGTTGCCAGGATTTGGACGTCTCGCGGTGATCGCGAACGTGCCAAGATCCGCGTTGATGCACAGGATTTGGAGCTCTCGGAGTTTGTCATGTGCAAGAAGGAGGGGAGCGTAGTAAAGGATTGTCGATGACAGAAGAGAACAATTACAGGAAAGAGAACAATTACAAAAAAGTAATCAGGGTTTGTTTAGGTTTGTTTGGGTTACGATTTTAGGAGAGGATCGGATTCAACGATGAAAAAGTAATCAGCGTTTGTTTGGGTTTGTTTGGGTTACGATTTCTGGAGAGGATCGGATTCAACGATGAAAAAGTAATCAGCGTTTGTTTGGGTTTGTTTGGGTTACGATTTCAGGAGAGGATCGGATTCAACGATGAAAAAGTAATCAGCGTTTGTTTGGGTTACGATTTCAGGAGAGGATCGGATTCAACGATGAAAAAGTAACCAGCGTTTGTATGGGTTTGTTTGGGTTACGATTTCTGGAGAGGATCGGATTCAACGATGAAAAAGTAATCAGCGTTTATTTGGGTTTGCTTGGGTTCGTTTGGGTTACAATTACAAGCGAGGATGCGATTAAACGATGAAAAAGTAATCAGCGTCGCATCGACTGTTCGACGATGGTTGCGGCTAGAAGAAGATGGAGGGGCAGGAGGGGAGAGGGCGGAGTCAGGTTTTAAGGGGGATGAAAGAAAGAGTTATCGAATGCACGCGAGACTGCATACGTGTGTGCCAGGTTTATTTCCGTGCGTTCGAGCGTCACTGGTGGATACCCACGTGGCTGGTATTGATCCTGTTCGGCGTTGGAACGACGAAGAAGGAGCCAAAGAGAGAGAGAGAGAAAGGGGGAGGTTGCCATTGGGGTAGGAAGCAAGGGGGTACGTTTTCCCTCTTTCTTCGTTCATCCCGAAGAAATCCAATGTATCACCCTCTCTGTTTTTCTCACTTACCGCTATGACTCCCTCGTTGCTTCGGGGAGCGAGAGGGGGATGAGAGGGGTGGTTTCTCCACCTCTCTTTCTCTTTTGCTCTTCCTAGGGATCCTCCATCCTACTCCATCGATATATAGCCCTCGCTCGTCGCAGAGGGTAGCAGCCTAGTGCCCCTGCCGCTCGGTCATTCAACCCTGATTACGTATATATACTCTCTTACCCTTAACGCTCTCCCCCCGCTCCTCGTTCTCCCCTCTGCCGCTCTTTATCTATTTCTCCCTCTCTCGTTTGTTATTTTTTAACTTTATTTTTCCAGTTTATTTTTTTAATTTATTTTTAAGTTTTATCGTCAGTTAAGTCAGTGATTAATATCTTTGCAGTTTTATATTGCTTTTTTAATTTATCTTTCGTTTTTTATTCGTATTGCGTTTTTTATTTATTTATTTTGCGTTTATTGCTTCATTTGGCATTTTTTGTTAGATTATTATTTCGTTATTATTTTTTTAATATTGTATATTTTATTTTATTTTGTTTTGTAATAACTTTGTTTTTCCCAAGTTGCTCGAAAGTTTTTTTGGGTTTGTTTGGGTTTGTTTGGGTTTTTTAAGTTTTTAAGTTCTTTTAACTGGGGTATAATAACATTTATCATTATCATCATCATCATCTCTCTTTCTTTCTCTTCGATCTTCAGCCCCCGCGCTTCCCCCCCTCTTTCCCCTCGTTGTCTCTCACGCTTTTAACACTCGTGTCCATATATATATAATATATGTATTCGTTCGTAAATTCCCCCCCCCCCCCCTACGGAACTCTGTCGAAGACGAAAAAATGTTTAAAAAACCAGACGGCACTTTTTTTCTTGCCACGATCATCATATTTAGAAATCCGCATTGATCCTCCCAGAGGATGAGACGGTGACTCGCACTCGCAATTACACACATTTGCCACCAGCTAATAGAACGAACCGGCTGTTTTTCGGATTTTTCGTATTTAAAATATGGAGTTTTTTTTTTTATTGAAAGAGGGTTTAAATAATTAGTTGATTAAAAACTTTTCAGTTTTTCACGAGACGATAGAGTAATTGCACGGGGGCACAGGGAAACTGCGGAAAACCCGCGTCGATAAATCCCTTTAAAACCTTTATTCTTAATAAGACACAGAAAAATAGGATAAGATTTGGAGGGCCTTTTATGATTTTGATTTTCATTGTCATTTTTCGATAGGTGTCATGATAAGTGTCAATTTCAGGGTCAAAGACCTTTCTATCATTTTTCGTGCTTCAATGGATACGCGAGTAAATAAAAAAATGTACTCAAAAAAATTAAAATAATTTAAATATAAAATAAACATATAAAATAAATTAACTAAAAAAGAAAAATGATTATACCAAAATAAATGATTTAAAAAAAGAATTGTAAGAAAAATAAACACACGAATAAGTAATTTTAAAAGTACAACAAAAAAAAAGTAATTAATCGTTCGAACCAGAGCTAAATAAATTGATATCCACTAAAAATAAATAAATAAATCACTTATTAAAATTTCTTATTAAAGAAAAAGACGTGAACATTTCAGACTAACTAAATATGCAACAACTTACGATCACTTCCTTATATCCGAGTACTAAACAGTCTTCCGAGTCTTACCTGCAACACAAACGAACAATAAAAACATTAATAATATTAATAACATCAATAATAACAACAATAATTATGAGTGTATTTGGGTTTGTTTGGGTTACACTCAATACAAAAGTACCCAGAAAGTACACAAAAAGTACATTTTGTTAATTTCGATATTCAAAGGTGTCGACATAATCAGGCTTTCCGTTTATAATTCACGATTTCGCGGAGTGACGTTTGAGGTTAAGGTCATTGGGAGAATTGGTCGTGGTCTTTCCTCAAATCCGATTTCAAGTCCGATCATGAGAAAACTTGGGTCAATGGGTTGGAATGAATTTTCAAAAGACACCCCCCCTCCCCCCCCCCTCCACTTACGATACGAAAGAGGGTGGGAGAAAATGAAAAACCGATCATATCCCTCTCTCAATCGAAAACGCTGATGGAATACTTTTTTATAGCCACGATCAATGAAGGGGAAAACATTTTCAACGTTCAAACCCAAACACGTTCACAATCCTCCCAGATCTCTTCATCGAAAGACTCGAAAAAAAGAAATCCATTATTTTCTATATTTATAGACTATGAGTGTCACTCTGGAAATGCACAATATTGTAAAATCAATTTCGTTTCAATAATCATAAGTTTCTCGACAATTTTCTTGTCCCAAAAATAAGATGAGTTCAATTACTATTTATTTTTCGTACTCGTTCGATGGAGGCTTACGAAAATGGAGGTGAGAGCGAAAGAGAGAAAAAGGGGGTAGAAAATATTCCCTGGAGAATCCCTTCGATAAGGGCCGTCGTTCAAAGCTGAATAAATAAATAAATAAATATATGTTTATTCAGGAATATAAGAATTTCTATTTTTTATTTATATTATTATATTTAATATTTGCTATATTGAATAATTATTACGATTATAACATTATGCACTGGAGAAGGCACCCAACAATAATATAATATATAATGTAGTTTCAACATATATTATTGAAAGTATAATTATTAATAGTAAATAATTAATATATTTTTCAACACTTTTTTATTTCATTATTAGTTTTTATATTATTCTATTGTAATATAATAATAATAATAATAATAATAATAATACTAGTAATTATAATATAATATATAATATTTATATAATATTATACAATATATAATACTTTATTATATTATTATATTTCATCGTTATTTAATCATTTTTAATAATAATAATAATTATTATTATTATTGGCCACACACGAGTAAGATACTATAGAATCGAGGTTCGAGTGTCTTCAAAATCACTTTGCTCCATCTCATTCGTATTTGAAACCTGTCCCCTCGCCGTTTCCACGCTCTTGCCCCCGAAACGCGAAAAAACCATCTGCCGGAAAGTGTGCTTGAAAAAAAAAAAAAACGAACGAGGAATTCGGTATTCCGGGGACCCTGACAAAGTGAGCAACGGTGGTGGAGGGTTCGCTGGGTGGCAACAAAAAAAAAAGAAAAATAAGAGAAAAACGAGCATGGAAATATATTCTGGAAAATGGCCCGAAGCTCTCGAGAAAGACTTATATTTCGCACGGGGTGGGTTCCCTCGAAGTTGTTCAGGCCGCGGAATAAAATCTTGAAATAAATTCGTCGTTTGAATGAATAAATAAAAGGGGCGGGGGAGAAAGAGAAAAGCGAGAAAAGTGCGCGATCCGACTAAATAAGGCTGGCCCTCGAGGGCCTTAAAAATAAAATGGAATAATCAGGAACATTTGTTTGGGTTTGTTTGGATTTAAAATTAAACGAAATAATTCGGGACATAAAATTAAATAATTCGAAACATTTGTTCGGGTCGATTTGGGTTTAAATTAAAATAAAGTAATTCGGAAAATAAAATAAAATAATACGAAACATTTGTTTGGGTTTGTTTGGGTTTGAAACAAAATGAAATAATTCGGGATATAAAATGAAACCATTCGAGACATTTGTTTCTTCCGATAAATTGAACAATTTATGCAAATACAAAAATACGCTCGTTGATCAAAAATTTTTTTTTTCCTGTCAATTTTTTTGCGATTTAGAAAAATGAGTTGTTTTTGTAAAATCGAGCGATTTCACGAGTGTAGAGTACGAGGGATATAATATTCGTGAGGTAATAATGGCCGTACGAAGGAGAGTATATTCCGTGACCACACCTAGCCTACATTTGCAAGGGTGCATTGACCTCCAAAGGGGTTGATCCTCCCGGCTTTCTATCGCACCCCGCAGCTCCGCTCCGACGCTCGTCCGTCCGAGTCGCCTCGTACCCAACGCGCGTGCGCGTCCCATCTTCTCCACGTGGGGCTGCTACCACCACGTGCTAACCCCCCCCCCCCCCCCCCCCCCCCCCCCCCCCCCCCCCCCCCACCCCCCCCCCCCCACCCCCCCCCCCCCCCCCCCTATATTTATATTGTTATATCACATATTTTTATTTTATTATATCGATTTATGGAATTCTGTTTTTTTTTTTAATAATTAATCTATTTCTTCTAAATATAAATATAAATATAAATAAATAAATAAATAAATATGTATATATAATTAATAAGATATTCGTGTTAAATTAAAAAATTAATAAATATTAATATTGAATATATTAATATAAATATCAATTCCAACTAATTATTTCAAGGATAACCATAATTCAAGTATATATATATTAATATATTTTTGAAAATAAGGAATATATCAAAATGTTTGATATATTAATATATAATAAGTATGTCGATATATTTTGTTATACAACGATATATTTTGATACGTATAATTTTCAATTCGAGAATATTATTAATATATTACAAAATATATATTAATATATTTTTGAAAATAAGGAATATATTAAAATTTTTGATATATTAATATATAATAAGTATGTCGATATATTTTTTAATACAACAATATATTTTGATACGTATAATTTTCAATTCGAGAATATACCATAATCAAATATACACAAACACGTACGCGTACACGGATGGTCGCTCGGTCTCGAAGGATCGAGGGATGAATTCTCCCCCATGGTTTCGTGAGCGCTTTTCCTCCAACGGAAAATTCGGAAAAGTCAGCCGTACCAAAAATACACGGCTGGGGAATACAATACGATAGGCAGAATTCAACGTACATTCTATGCATATTTATATTTCTTAACTGTTTTTGCTAATCGTGAATATTACAAATTTAATATATACGTATTTAAAAAAATACTATTTTGCAGCCATATGCGCCATATATTTGATTATCGCTTTTTCACCCCCCCCCCCCCCTTCTTTCTTCTCCACCAGACAATTCCTACCAAAAAAAAATATATATTCAATTCCGCCCCCCATTGAATAAAAATACAATGAAATATTTCTGAATCATCGAAATCGAAGCAAAAAAAATCAATAATTCTCGTCCCTCCTCTTCACGATTCCAATATTTCGAGCTTCAACTTCCCCCTCTCCCCTCAATCCTAAAATACAAATTCGTAAAAAATCCTTCGAACAATTCGTTCGCCTCCTACCGAATTAAGTTATCCATTCAAAAATCCTCAAAAATTCGTCAATTTTCCACCATCCCAAAAACTGATTTTTTTTTCTTTTTTTTTTTTTTCAAAAAAATCTAATCGACCCTTTCTCTTTCACTTCCATCGTTCAATTTTTGATATCGGGAGTTTTGT
Source organism: Ophioninae sp. A BG-2022a (assembly GCA_030523105.1). Lineage (NCBI taxonomy): Eukaryota > Metazoa > Arthropoda > Insecta > Hymenoptera > Ichneumonidae > Ophioninae sp. A BG-2022a. The sequence goes on from JAPYZI010005132.1 coordinate 16,883, forward strand.
AGCGTGAAAATTGAATTCGTTCGAAGCTTATCCCGTCTGGAGCCGAAAAGGACGAGAGGGGGGTGGGGATCCGTCTGGGGTTGAATCAACTTCCCCTCTGACGGCGTGTTTTGGACAACCCTGAGCATTCGTATCGAGCGGCAATGCCAAGGGCAAGGGCGTCCTTCCTACGCCCCCGCGTCACGGACCGACGGGCACTTCGCCCCCCCCCCCCCCCCCCCCCCCCCCCCCCCCCCCCCCCCCCCCCCGTCTTTCTCGCTTCCTCTTCCGTCGGCGACGCGCTTCGGAAACGATCAGCCCACGCACACGCGCACATCCATGGGGGACGACAGCCGCCAACCCCCCACCCCCCGACCGCTCCTTCGTCCTTTTACCCTCCCATAAAATTCGAGGTGATTCCCGACCGCGTTTGCGCAACGCAAACCTCTGACTCCCAATCTCGAACACGGACGATGGATTCAAGAGAAAAGAGAAAAAAAGAATTTTTTTTTATTTGGGTTTGTTCGTTTGGGTTTGTTCGCCAGTTTTTTTTTTTTTTTTTAAGATTCGTGGGTTCTGTTTTGAATTTTGGGAATGGGATGACGAGCGAATGGTGAAGTTTTTTTTATTTATTTAGTCGGATTTTACTTTTTGATTTTGTTAGGATTTTGTTTATTTAATTTATTTTAGGTTTGATGTTTTTATTTATTTGAAAATATTTATTTGGATTTGTTTGGGTTATTCGAGAGGATAAGATTAAACAAAAAGAATTTTTTTTAATAAATTTGTAATAAAAAAATAATTTAAGATCTTATCAAATATCAAATAAAAAAAGATTTTTTTATTGACGAGATGAAACTGATTTCGGTGATTTTTTTGAATCAGTTCTATTAATAATAAGGTAAGCTTTGATCTTTCTTTACGAAAAATACCAAAAACATTGATTTTTTATTTTTCAAAATGTTTAACAACCCAAAACTATTTTTATAGCAACAAAAATCTTTTTTTCCTTCTCCCTCTACCTAAATAGACAAAAATAAGAATCAGAGAGCACCACCTGCCAATTTTTCCATAAATGGAAAAACTCAGTGGTTTCAACCCCCAAGATCGAGCAGGTGAAAAAAATAATCAAAAAATAGAAGTGAAACTTTTATTTTTCGCGACGGATTCGATCGAAGCTGACACCTCCAACTTCTGAACCCACGTAAAAGGACAAAGTGTAAATGGACTTTGGGCATCTTTTTCCTTTTTTTTTCTACAGCCGCAGGGGGGGGGGGTGACCGAGGGCGATCGTGGTGTCTCGTGGCCACCGCTCTTCGTCGTGTACTACGATATATATTCTCCTGGAATGGAGAAAGCAGCTCGCGGTCGCGGGGTGAACGTACCCCGTACTATTAAATATATATATATATATAAATAAAAAAGAAATAAAAAGAGGGGGGGGGGGAATAGGCACTTATATCAGTTTCTTGCACCAGAGATTATGTTTTTCACTGAGCAGTTACGTAAGACGTCATAATGTAGACCAACAGTGGTAGACAAGCCAGCTTGAGAGTTACGGATGACCAATACTCGGAGCGGTGACCGCTGACCCGCCCTTCGTGTATGTTAGATCTGCCAATCGCCGGAATCAAAATACTTATCAAGTGTTATCGGATATTGCTGGTAGATACGAGCATAAGGAATCGAAAAAATATTTGCGAGGATGGGGGAGGGGAGGGGGGGGATTATTGTTTCACACGAAATACGAAAAGAGTTTTGAAAAAGTTAGTGAAATGGTGGAGATAAAAAATTGCAGAAAAATAATAGACTAGTTGTTTTTTTTATTAATAATTGGATCATATTTTAGTTTAATATTGGTAAACTATTAATATTAAGGAGTTTAAACGAAAACAATTATTAATAACAATTTATTTATCAAGAATGTATTGAAAAATATATTTAGAAATATAATATTTATTTAATTGTTCTAAATTTATTGAGTAATTTCATATTTTTAAGAATAATTTAACTTTATATTTATTAATAAAAATATTATTTTATATATTTATATTAAATATTCATTTTTCAAGTATATAATTGATTAAATGAAATATTATTATTAAATATATTTGATATATTTGGTATACGATGTATAATTATTTATACTTAAAAATACTGTATTAATAAACATTTTGCAAAATATTAAATTTATAATTTTTATAAATTTGGGGGGAAAAAATAGAAAGAAAAGGATTTATTTTTAGGCGTTTAGTTTCATTGATCACGACAAAGTTGAATCTGGCGAACCAGTGAGGTTTTTCAAGAACGTCGTCGCTGTAAAATAAGACGCGAATAAACGCGCGGAGCTCGAAATACGCGCGAGTGTTACGGCAGGCCATTAGACAGTGGAGGCGGACCGAAGGCGTTACGCGAGGGGCACGAGATACCGGGCTGCAGGAAATTCGTATAATAAAATCTACAAATTGTTGAGATATAGGAGCCCGTCGAAAGGCATTTTTGGATTATCGGCGTGGATCGTTGAAGGAGGCCACCGGACCAAAATCCGATATATTTCATCGTTGGATCATCGTGCGAGTCCACGAGTATATAGGATTTGGCTCGGTCTACAAAATACTACGAAACGACTATGAAAAATTGAAATCGCGGAATGCATCATATTTTCAAAATATACAAGACCGTTCGAAACACCAAAGTCGAATTTCGATGTCCTGTGTCCGAGAGCCCAAACAAACCCAAACAAACCCAAATTTTGTCGTTTTTAAAAGATCGATCTTTTTTTTTTTTTGGGCTCGAACACAAAAGTCGACTTTTGACGTCCCGTGTCTAAGAGAAAACAAAAAGATCGATCTTTTGAAAACGACGACATTTTTTGTTCAAAATTTAATCCCCTACCATCGAGGAAATTTTTGGGAAATCCGATAAACAAGTTTGAAAATTTATAAAATTTTAATTCCGAATATAGTATTAATAAAATGTATAAAAAAAAAAAATACAACCCAAACAAACCCAAACAAAAAGATCGAAGTAACTGCGAAAAATTCTCCTGTAATAAAAAAAATATTTTTGCAAGATAAATATTCGTGATCGATCTTCTCTTATAGAAAAATAATAAAAATGAAAGAATCGTGCAAACTCTACCAAGTCCGAATTTATAACGTTTTTCTATTTTTTAAATGCTTTTTGCGAGCTCGAGGAACAGGAAGCGAGTATGAGAACCGCTGAGCCAAGAGAAAGTTGCGACCGACATATTTCGCGCTCCCGCGAGGCTACGTAGTACAATATACCCAACTAGCACTATCGTTGTACAGAGCGCGCGGACCGCACTCTGATATACGGGGGATACCCCGGCGAGTTCGTGCGCTCGCTCCGACTTCTGTCCGCCGGAGCTCCAATGGCAAAGCCTTCCAAAGGTTCTATAGAAAGAATATGGACGCGAGAGAGAGAGAGAGAGAGAGAGAGAGAAACAGGAAAAGAGGTTTCAAAACTCAGAGCGAGAAAAATATCCCACAAGAGAGAGAGAGAGAGAGTGAGAGGGAGAGTGGGAGAGATGAAGATGATGATGATAAATTTATGCCCCAGTATACTTTCGACCAATAATAGGTAATAGTTACAGTGACATAGCAAAATACGAATAAAACAATGAAAAAGTTTGAGTTCGTACAAGAATAACTATAACAATAAATAATAATAATAATAATAGTAATGATAATAATAATAACTGGTATAAAAAAATATAAGAGAGAGAGAGGACGAGGGAGAGAGCGCTGCAAATAGAAAAAGAAGAATCGATTGATCGATCAATAATTAATGACATTTGTAATGCTCCAGAAAACTAGAGGGTAAAAAAAGTAAAAATAGTCATGAACTGATTGTAATAAAAATAGTAATACAAAAAATGTATTTCTATAACCCAAAGAAATTCACAAAATAAACAAATGTATTTAAGGATTAATTTTTTTAACGAACTATTTTAAGGATTTTTAATCGACCATTTCTATTGTTAATATCGATCGTTGGTTAATCAGTATTATTGTTCACAATCATTATTATTATCATTTAATACAGACATTTTTTATAATAATGACGATTATTATTATTAATATTATTGTGAAAAAATGACGATGATTATAATGAGACGAAGAGGAGGAGGGAGAAAGATCCAAGTCTATTTGAACGAGTCACGAACCAACACCCCCCCAACGTTTCCGCCTGTGTTTCGAGTGCGCTCATCTCCCGGTGCCCAAAGACCCCGTGCGACGTGAAAGAACAGCTGCGCTTCTCGCACCTCGCTTTCCTAGACAAAGCCCGCGCGAGTTTCATCGGCCCAAAAAGCAATGGTTAGACAAATGGATTTTCATGACGAAATATCGAAAACTCACGAATAAGTGTAGGAGACCCAAACAAACCCAAACAAACCCAAACAAACCCAAACAAACCCAAACTAACCCAAACTAACCCAAACAAACCGAAACAAACCCAAACATACAAATAAAGTAATAAACATCCACTATCCAATTGGTGACTCGTCAGAAATGGATTATTTACTTTTTGGACAATTTTTTCCAAGTTTTAGAAAAAAATGCTTGTCGCAAAACTGGGTTGGAAAACCGGGCATGAAAATATGAAGAAATATACTGTTTTTGATTGTTCGAAGAGGCTCCTTAATGGCTACTGGAAGTTCTTATTTATTCGACGTGGACAATGAACAATTGACGCAACGACTCGCCGAACGATGTCCCACGGTCGCGTTTCCGCTTTCGCGACACTTCCGGGGAGACCTCACGGTAGAGGGAACTTTCGAGACTCCCGCGGGCATCGCGCAATTGCCCTCTTCAATGACAACCGGTTATTCCTAAGACGGACCTCGCACCCGACAATTGTAGGATCTTGTGACGTAACCACGGAAGGAGAGAACATGTTTTTTTATTTTTTTATTTTTTATTATTCAATGTTTTCAATGTGGACGAAATTGGTTTTTGTTTATCGGATTGTATCATCATTAATTCAATGATTATTTATGAATATGGATATTAACAATGTTATTGATATACAAAATTTGTTTATTTTCTATTTTTTTATTATTATATACAAATAAATGTATTTTTCAACCCTAGAACACAAATTTACTATTTATTTAACCGAAACTCAATATTTATGTGACAAATCAGCGAAAAAATTAAATTTTTTATTATTATATACAAATAAATGTATTTTTTTTAACCCTAAAACATCTATTAAAAATATAACGCAAACTTGATTTTTTTAATGAAAAATCAGTAAAAAAAATAATAAATGGTAATAAAAAATGTCCTTCCTCCTTAATGTTACCCTCAAATGTGAGAAAAGGGTACAAATAGAATTAAGGGTTGTGTCATGTCTTATTTTCTTTTTTTTATAAATAATTTTTCCTTAAAAAACCCGCGATTCTATTTAAATAAAATTTGTAAAATTCTCCCGACAGAAACAAAAAAACAGTTTGCAAAATTGTGGTTCCACCCCTTAAAATCGATTCTCTCCAGGATTTTCGAGACCGAGAATGTCCCTGTTTGTTCGCGACGTGGCGCAAAACTCGGTCATGACGAATTGAAATTTGTTCTTCTTTTTTTGTTGCAAAACTGTTTTCGATAGGGAATAAATAAAGAATAGAAGGGCTGATAGGACGGAGACACTCGCGCGAGGAAAATAAAGAAAACGTCGACGTAGCGCAGTAGCAATAAAGGAGGAACCATGTGTCTCCATTTTTCTCTCGTGTGTCTCCTAGGGAAATGGAAATATTGGAGGGTCAACCTTCTCTCTATACGCATCTCTCTCTCTCGCTCTCTCTCTCTCTCTCAGTTCCTTTTATTCTGTTTCTTTTGTTCTGCATTTATTATTTTTTTAATTTGTCACATTTCTAGTTAAAATTAATTTCTTTTATTTATTCCAATTCTAATTTATATTCATATTTTTAATTTATCACATTCCCAGATACAATTTATGTTATATATTTATTCCATTTCTACTTTGAATTGATATTATCAATTTCGAAATTTCTTTGAATGTACGTTAACAATTTCTGACGTATAATTTTACTCAATTAATTATTGACATTCAGTCCAAACAATTAAAAAATTCAAACACCGATTACTCAGCGTTGTTAATTAATTAATTCATTTCCATCACCTTGATACATTTACGTAAGCAAATCACTGCAAATTCCACTTTAAAATGAATACAAAAACCAATCTACAAACCCTTCCCATATATCAATTTCCCAAAAATCAATAACCTCGTGAAATTTTCCAAAAGCCCTTCCAGAACGGTGACCGCTCCGAGTAGTGGCCGCCAAGTGTTCATAAACAAATCCATGCTTCTGTGTATTTTTATCCTCCTTCTCGTCTCTTCAGCGTACATACGTGTGGGTGGTTGTTCGCCCTCCCCTCTCACCCTCCAACCAACTCGATCCATAGATCCTCAGAGCGGGGAGTGAGGGGCGAGGGCGGGGGAGGAAAAAGTGCCTGGGTCGAAGGGGTATAACGTTCAACCTAGCTCTCACTCTCGCAAGAGAGGGAGAGAGAGAGCGAGGGAGAGGGAGAGAGAGAGAGAGAGAGAACGAGTGAGAGAGAGAAGGAGAGGGAGAGGGAGAGAGAGAGAAAGAGAGAAGGGGAGCGAGAGAGAGAGAGAAGGAGTGAGAGCGAGAATGAGAAAGAGAGAGAGAGGGTGAGAGGGAGAGAGAGAGAAAGAGAGTGAAGGAGAGGGAGAGGGAGAGGGAGAGGGAGAGGGAGAAGGAGAGAGAGAGGGAGAGGGATAAGAGAGAGGGGGAGAGAGAGAAGGAGAGAGAGAGAGAAGGAATGAGAGAGAGAGAAGGAGAGGGAGAGAGAGAGGCAGAGAGAGAGTGAAGAAGAGGGAGAGGGAAAGAGAGAGGGCGAGAGAGAGAAGGAGAGAGAGAGAGAGAAGGGGAAAGAGAGAGAAGGAGTGAGAGAGAAGGAGAGGGAGAGAGAGAAAGAGAGAGAGAGCGTAAGAGAGAGAGGAGAGAGAGAGAGAACGAGAGAGAGAGCGTGAGAGAGAGGGGAGAGAGAGAGAGCCTGAGAGAGAGGGAGAGAGAGAGAGAGAGAGGGAGAGAGAGAGAGCCTGAGAGAGAGGGAGAGAGAGAGGGCGCGGACTCTCGCCGGGGTTTATAGATAGCAAGCCGCATGGCCTAGAAACCGAGGAGCGCGCTCGGTGTTTTTGACCCTTCGCCTAGCTACCGCCGCTTCTGGGCCATTGCAACACATCAACGGGAGCGAGAAACCGACGGAATGAGCTGATCGCGAAAGAGGAGGAGGAGGAGGAGGGCGGAGGAATAGAACGGAGGGGGGGGGGGGGGGCGAGAATCCGCCGTTTGGCGGTGCCACTATGCAGCTTGCAGCGATATATCGGTGTCAGAACTGTGTTACTACACTTTGCGATCTAATAAAGGAAATGTTCGGACATACGTACCGAGATAAATGCTGCGTACGAATGAAATACAATACATTCGAGGTATTTCCGGCTCGAGTACATCCAAATATACCATAATCGAAATAGTTACGGATGCACGATAATTGGATGAAAGTTCATACGTCCAGGGATATTTAGGAAGCATGATGGAAGTTAGGACTTTTAATGGACTTTCGGGGAAGCGCTCTGGATCAGGGTTTGAAATTTTTGAAATACTATTTTTTTTAATTAGATCATATATTCGATTTTCCATTGGTTCCTTTTTTTGTAACATTCAATATTTTCGTTATGTATTATCAAAATTTCAATATTCCGTATTACCAAAATTTCGATATTCCCTATTTTCCAAATAAAGTTTCATAGTCTCCAAATTTCAAAATTCCGTATTTAACAAATATCTGTTTCCGTATTTTCAATGGAACGACCAAAAAGTCCCATATTAACAAATATTTTTGCCTAATTAAAAATCCCAAGCCAGGCAATACACGTAGGTTTTCCCATCAAAATACTCAAGACTTTTTCTCACCATTGTTCCTTAACCCAAACAAAATATCCCCCTCCCTTCCTCCATCTTTTCCCAAACCGGCTCACGATACTTTGTTTGGGTTTATTTGGGTTTGTTTGGGTTTGTTAACCCGCGAGACAACTTCCCCCATTTTTCCCCAATTTTCCTCCACAACCACAAAGTGGGGGGGGGGGGGGCGAGTGATCGTTATACGAGAGTATGTATGTTTGGGTTTGTTTGGGTTTGGGTTTGTTCGTTGACGCACAAACAAACCCAAACAAACCCACAGAGGGGGGGGGGGAGTGATCGTTATACGAGAGTATGTATGGATTAGACGTGTCGGGTGTAGTGCACGGCGTGCAGCCCACTGTACACGCGGCACGTATATGCATTCTCGTAATCGAGGAGCGAGGTCAGTCCAAGCACGATAGCGGAGTACATGTGGTACAATGCTCGATGATGGTCCGGCCTTAACTCCGTTTTCAGCATATATTTCTGCATGTATACGTCAGTCGGAGAAGTGTGTTTTTCTTCGTTACAAATACCTACACACCACGGTACATGATTCGCACGTGTGTGTTGCGGGGCAGGGAGGGGGGATATATAGAGTATCTATTCCGTGTACTCGTTTGTTCTCGTTTTACTCTATCGTGGTACGATAGTTCAAGCTTGAGCCATGGTCATTGCTTCCGGTCGCACCATCTTTCTCTCTCTCTCTCTCTCCGTGCCCCTCCCCCTTTATTACTTTTTTGTTGAAACGCGATTTTTCGCCTTTGGCGATTCGGAAAATAAACGATCGTCGATTCATTAACGCTTCTTTGGGTTTGTTTGGGTTTCGAAGTTGGGGATTTTAGAGGGAATATTTTTATATCTTTTTTTTTTTTGGTTCTCGCTCAGCTCGGTATCTCGATGTCTTTGATTGAGAATTTTTATCGATATATAAATCATCGTCCATTAATCTACCTGACTCTTTACCTTGTTTTTTTGTAAAATTGAACTTTTCGTTCCTAAGAGCCTCACTATTTTGCTTTATCTTTGTTCCTGTCTTTTTTTTTCTTTCGTATCATTTTTCTCTGCCGTTTTAATTGGCGATCAGTTATTGATATAACTACGTTATCTCTTTTTTACCTATGAATTATCCGGTTTGTACACTTCTGTGATTGACTCCCGTTCGAATCTTGATTGATTCAAGAATTCGTTAATTCGGTTGAGACTTCATTGTACGTTCGATTTATTCATTGGAAAATGAGCAAATTAATTCAAGATTTGATTCACCAATTAAAGAGTAAATTAATTAATTTATTTATTTATTGAAGGAGAAATTATACAAAATATTCTTCATGAATGGATAAATTAATTTAAAAAAAAAAGAAAGAAAACAATTAATTGAAATAATAATTCTATTTAATTCTAATTTTTAGAGAATAAATTAGAATCATTTAAATTAATTTTCTCATTAATTAAATACAATCATTCTAATTAATTCTCATTAATTTTCATGGATCAATCGTCACGCTCACGCTTCGTCTTAATTTTTAAAAATTTATTTTGTATCTTCTTCGTTTTTTAATTATTTTATTTTTTATGGTTGAAAAAAAATGTTTTTTTTTCTCTTTTCATCGACATAAAAAAATTCCCTCTTCGAAAGAACCGATCAGTTCTTCAAATCGGCCCAGTCCCGATTGCTAAATCATTTGCATGAGAGCCAATGGAATACAAAGACGCACGCACGAAGAAAAAAAAAAAGCTGCCGGCGTTATGGGCGGCGTGTAGTAATTATTTTTCCATCGGCATCCAAGTGCGCCGTTTTCCAGCGAGATTACGCAAGAGAAACTTTCCCCCGCGATGCTGAGTGTCTCCCGACTGAACGCACACTTTTTGCATCCCCCTCCCCGCCCCGAACAGCTTCGAGAGACCGTACCTTGCACTTGCGTGCCCCACGAGTTCTCTTCCACGAGCAAACGCAATTTCCGAGAAGAAGACATTTTCTTTTATCGTCGAGTCGATTGATTAATCAATTATTTACCGATTTTTTTTTTCATATTTAGTAAAAAATGTCTAACGATAACGCCTCGTAACAATTCATTCGGATATTAATTCACTTACGATTTAGAATTATTGTTAAGTGTTATTTGATATTAATTTATTAAAAAAAAAAACATTTTTCGATTTTTAATTATCCGATGGGAGATTTAATTATTTTTATGAATTATTAATTGCTTAATTAATTAATTAATTAGATTTAAAATGAACAAAAATTAATTAAAATTACATATCAGACAAATATATTGTAATTCTTTATATAAGAATGATAAAGCGTATTTTTCAAAATAATAAAAAGTATCGCAATGTCAAAACGGCGAATGATGCTTTCGGAAAATAACGAAGGAAACTGGATGCTCGTAAATCGGGATCGAGAGTGCGTCGTACGTCGTGACTTCCGGTCCGAATACGTGACGCATCGATAACAGTTCCGCAAGCCGGAAGATAATCGCGACCCCGTATGCTAGGCACACGCGTAAAGCTTGTCTACACCGACCAACGGGATCCCGAGTACACGCGGAAAAAACGTTCCGTTTTCCTGCCCTTTTCTCTATTGCGGCTGAGACCGAACCTCGAGAGTCAATCAAAAATGCCCACCGATTAAACGAACGAAAAAAGTGAACCGCTTGCAAAATAAAGCAGCTCAAGATCAGTAGTAAGCTACAAAAAATAAATAATAATAATCTGTTTCATGCCCAACAAGAATGAATTTGAGATTTTTTCCAAATCGTCAATTACCGGAATTTCCATCAAACTTTTTGATTGATACACAAACCCAAAGAAACCCAAACCCAAACAATCTTTTTGTTTGATATCCAAACCCAAACAAACAAAATTTTCGATTGATACCCAAACCAAAAAAAAATCCAAACCCAAACAATCTTTTTGATTGATACTCAGACCCAAAAAAAACCCAAACCCAAACAATCTTTTGGATTGATATCCAAACCCAAACAAGCAGACTTTTCGAGTGATAGCCAAACCCAAAGAAACAAACTTTTTGATTGATAGCCAAACCCAAACAAGCAGACTTTTCGAGTGATAGCCAAACCCAAACAAACTTTTTCATTGATACACAAGCCCAAACAAAACCCAAACCCAAACAAAACTCAAACCCAAACAAAACCCAAACCCAAACGATCTTTTTGTTCGATATCCAAACCCAAAAAAAAACTTTTTCATCGATACCCAGACCCAAACAAACTTTTTGACCGACCCTCCCCCCACTCCTCCTGTCATTTTTCTTTCAAGGGATGGCTCATGACGTGCATTAAAAATAGGCGGCAACCACAACTAGTAACGGCACGTTTCATCGCTGGCGGTCCGCGACGAGATACCCCCCCCCCCCCCCCCCCCCCCCCCCCCCCCCCCCCCCCTGCCGGGGGCCGGGGGGGGAGGGCCAGCCAGCCCCCTCTCCAGCAACAAGCCCAGATTGTGATTTCACAGCCGCGAGTGCCGCGACCCGATCCAATCCCCGGAAATTCATTTCTAGCGTATCGCAAACTCCGCGATACACGGTTATACAAAATTCATCCGTCACCGCAAATAATATTGACGAACGAAGTATCGAACTTTTCCGAGGCTCGGTGGACGTTACGCTAAATAAATAATATTACTTCCGGTAAGAGTGGTTCGGAAGGAAATACTCGTGTGTACGCAACGTCCAAGGAAACGCATCGTTGAAACCAATGAAAATATCGAAACTCCGGAAACTTTGATTTTCCCGTTATAAATGGTATTTTCCTTGACGCCGATTTAAGGCAAACGAGCGATTGAATTTTATCGTATTTTCGTAGGGGGCGAAGAAAATACATTTTTGTTCAACAATAACGTTAACTTTTCGTTCGAAAAAGTACAAAGGAAATAAATTTGTAAAAAAGGACACATAGGAAAATGCATTTATGATTAAAAAAAATAAATAAAGAGGAATTCGATTCGCGATAGAAACGAAGAAACATAAATCTGTGTTAAGAGATTAAAAGAAAAATCGTTTTCTATTAAAAATGTAAAAAAAAAATCATTAATTTTTATCAATTATTTTTTCTGCATTTTCAAATTTATGTTTAATTACATTTTTCATTAAAAATAATTTCGCAGCAAGAATTAATTTATAGAAATAAATTCATTCCCTTTTATTTTCAATACAGAATAATTTTTCTTTAAACATTTAAATACAAATTTGAAGAATTTATCATTAATTTCAATTCTATTAATTATTTTAACCATTTGTTTGGGTTTCGCTTATTTTACAGGGAGATTTAATTAATTGTATTCAATTTCGATAAATTTAATGCAATCAAATAAAATTAAATTTATAAAAATGTAATACGATACAACAAAATTCAAAAATTGTATGAAATTTAGAAATATAGAAAATTGTGATGAAAATGAATTCCTCGAAAAAATCATTTCTCGAAAAAGGGAAAATAAAAAAAAATCTTTCGCCGAGATTTTGAGACGAGCGATATAGCCGTCAGTAGCAATCAGCAATCAGTATCGAACGAATAATTAATCAGATGAGCGAATACTCGATCGAAACGTCAGACGAGGATAAAAAAATCGTTTCTATTCCGCAAAGCATGACCGTGTGACATAACTCGTCGAGCTCTCTCCCGGAGCGGTTTTAGTATCGTATACCGGTTTTACATTCATTTTCGTTTTTTTTTTCTCTTCCCCCTTCTTCTTTTTCTCCGCTCGCGTATACAGTTGTCAATGTAGATCGTTGCACTCGGGGGCACCGACGAAGCGTTAGCGTGCGCAATGCTGTTACGTGTACTCGCTCAAACACACACACACACACACACACAAACACATATAGAAGTCCGCGCGGGCGCAAAACACGCACACCTTGCACGTGTATTAGTATTAGGAGGGGGGAGTCCCGCATAGGTCATTTCCTCGTGCATAACCCAATTAAGTGATTATTCAACGCTCGAAACGAACACACACACACACACACACACACACACACGTGTTTCTCGGGGATTCGCGCACGTTGAAAACGGCAGCGCGGTCAGCGAGCCTCTCACCTCTCATTCTTTTTTTCACTCTCACTCTTTCCTTCTTTACCCTCTCTCCTCAACCTCTTTCAAGATACCAATATTCTCTCCCTCGCCGTTTTTTATTTTTCTATTTTTTAGTTTTCTATTTTTCTATTTATTATTTTCCTATTTATTATTTTTCTCTATTTTATTTTTCTATTTATTATTTTTCTATTTTTTATTTTTCTATTTATTATTTTTCTATATTTTATTTTTCTATATTTTATATTTGATTTTTACATCGCTTTCACGCTTATTTTCTATTTCTTTTTTCTTCTGTTTTTGTTAATATCCAATAGCGGTGCCAGGGCATAAATAAAATTTAATCAAATCAAATCAAATTTCTTTCTCTCTTTCTCTCTCATAAATCTAGGTTTCAAGTTTTACGAGTCGTACCAATTGGATTGTTTGGGTTTGTTTTTTTTTAATTATTATTTTTGTTTTGTTATTTATCTCCCTACAGAACCTCCATAGTTATTTAGTTATCCTCTAGTTCACGAGGACTAAATAATAAATTCATTAATTTTTCTACATCTCAGTCGATGACCCTCTCTCTCTCTCTCTCTCTCTCTCTCTCTCTCTCTGGGCTTATACCTTTCCCCTGACTTTCGCGACCTCGCGATATCGTTGCACTTCGTTCGCGCGGCTTCCTCTACCTACTTTCCCGCCTACTTTCACGTGGAATAGAGAGAGTGGTGGGGGGAGGGGGGGGGGGGGGGGAGGAACACGCTGCGCTATTCCTGTAAAGTCGAAGAAAGATGGGACGACAAAATGCACTTTTCTGATTTCGATTTCGATTTCGATTTCGATTTCGATTTGGCACCGTCAGGGTAAAAAGTCATCCATCCCCAACACCGGACATTCCCATTGCATATTTTATTCGGAATCCCCATTTATCCCGAGCAATTTCGTAAGAAATCTCCATGCAAAACCAAACGTACCCAACCTTCGTTATTTACCGGCAATATTTTCTCCAGTCCTATCAAAAGTAAACGAAAAAATCGTGTTTTTAGGAGTTTTTTACGATTTTTTCTTGGAAATTTTGGGATTTGGGTAAAATAAATGGTTTATTCGTGTACAGGGGATAAAATTACATCGTAAAGGACCTATAAAAAAAATATTAAAAATCAAAAATTTTTTTCGATTTTTGGCCACAATACGTTTTTTCACTAAATCATCGATAACTTTTTTCCCTTTGAGATTTGGCACTCCACTTTGTGCTCAATCTCTTCGTTATGATTTTCTCTTCAAAATCCTTTTTTAATCATTAAAATCCGATGATTTTTCGATTTTTGGCA